>CM061045.1:20414092-20677161 GCA_030762985.1 Adelphocoris suturalis | reverse complement strand
AAAGAAAAATTTAGGGGTGGACTACCCTAACATTTAGGGGTGGACTACCCCTAACATTTAGGGGTGGACTACCCCTAACATTTAGGGGGATGAAAAATAGATGTTGGCCGATTCTCATAGATACCGGATAAGCACAAAAAATTTCATCAAAATCGGTCAAGCCGTTTCGGAGGAGTATGGCAACAAAAACTGTGACACGAGAATTTTATATATTAACTAGCCGCTCCGGCTCGCTACGCTCGCCTCCACGTCCAGCCGGGGGGCAAGCCCCCCGGACCCCCCATTAAATTGCTCGCTTCGCTCGCAAAGTGTGGCTGTATACATGCGATGTATTACAATTGATACATGTAGGGGATGTTGCTCGCTTCGCTCGCAAACGGTAGATCTCTAAGGGTAGGTTTAACTTCTGTAGGGGATGCTGCTCGCTTCGCTCGCTTGAGGAAGTTATACTGCCCACCCAACTTGGCAGACTTTTTTTCTGTTGGAAATTCTTACAAACAAATTAAATCTTATAAAACTACGTGGAACCATGAAAAGTCTAAAAAATAAAAAAAAAATTTAGGGGTGGACTACCCCTAACATTTAGGGGGATGAAAAATAGATGTTGGCCGATTCTCATAGATACCGGATAAGCACAAAAAATTTCATCAAAATCGGTCAAGCCGTTTCGGAGGAGTATGGCAACGAAAACTGTGACACGAGAATTTTATATATTAGATATATATATATATATATATATATATATATATATATATATATATATACTAGTTGCTATGCAATTCTTAGGCCGACCCCCAACAATTTTTTTGTAACGTCCGTGACGAAATTTCGATATATATATATCGATATATACCAATATATATATATATATGTATATATATATATATATATATATATATATATATATTGATAAGAATTGCATAGCAAATTATCCTCGTTCTGTACGCAGTACAAAGAGAAAAGATCCAGGGGGTCCAGGGGGGAAAGCGGCGATGCGAGTATATATATATATATATATATATATATATATATATATATATATGTATTTTACTTGAAGGGGAAAACAATAACACAGAAAGAGGTACTCACAATCCGTCTGAACGTTTCCTCTCAGCGTCATCGGCAGACTGAACATCGAGGCTACATATCCTCTGGGATACTATCTAAATGGGATAAAGGTAAGAAGATAGAGAATGTTGAGAGAGGGGTGGGGGTTACAAATATAAATTAAATAAAAGAGCTGAAATAAATCAAATATATACAGGGTGTATCAGACACGCCTCGCCCAAGTTCAGGGATCGATTCTACAACTAATTTGCAACAAAAAGTGCCTCCTAGGCTTTTTTTAGAGGCTTCGTTTCCGAGTAATTTTACGTTTAGGATTTTTTTTCGTGTTTTTGACCTTATCACACTAAAATGGCAATAACTCCCTTAATATGATGTGTAAATTAAAACGTTATTACACCGTTGTAAAGAACGTTAAGTTTCCTACCTCCCTCATGCCAAAACAAGAATTTTTGAGCTGCTCCGATAGCTAAAAAATGAGTTCAAAGTCATAATTTTGAGAAGTCGCCAAAGTTTCACTGTCTTGAATTCGCTTATTGACATTCTTACAGTAGTACTTTCGAATCCCCATCTGCAGGAAAACTACCTTAGAATTTCAGCATACCGGCGGTATAATCAATTTTTACTTCACTTCGCTAAATGGAGGAGAAAAGAATGTACATATGCGTTGAAAAACATGGTATTTTCTATGTAATCGACAGTTGTTGTGAAAAATGACCCTCTAAAAAAATTCGAGCTTGGGGCCAGTTTCTAGGTATTTTTTTCACGCTGAATCGAATGGCAACATTTACAGATCTCCCCAACTCTGTCACAACAGAGTTTTACTCTTTAACCCACGAATTTTTAGTTCATTTGTTATGCTCAATTTTATGTGTTTTTAAGGGTAAAACTAGTTAGTTAAAGTGCAAAACTATGTTCAGCGTGAAAAAATACGTAGAAACTGGCCCCTAACTTAAATTTTTTGAGGGGTAATTTATCTCAAAAACACACGAGGGAGAAAGGAAATTTAACGCTTTTTTCAACGATGTTATGATCATTTTATTGACATAATGTCAAGAACGGGAAAAAATCTTAAAAGTGAAATTAACGCAAATCGGCGGGGGGCACCCTGTATACCAGAGACCGGGTATACAGACACAACTCGACAAAGTTTAGGGATCGACTATACTACTAATTTGCAACAAAAACTGCCTCCTAGACTTTTTTAGAGGCTTTGCTTCCTAGTAATTGCACTTTTAAGACTTTTTTCGTGTTTTTGACCTTATGTCACTAAAATAGTCATTATTCTCTCAATTTGGTAAGTGAATTCAAATCTCCTTGATGTCAAAACAAGAATTTTGAGCATCTCCAATAGCTGAAAAATGAGGTCGAAGTCATAATTTTGAGAAGTTGCCAAAATTTCACTGGATTGTATCCGCTTATTGACTTTTTTACTGTAGTACTTTTGAATCCCAATCTTCAGGAAAACTACCTCAGGATTTCAGCTTTCCAACGTTATAATCAATCGTTATTTTAATTCGCTAATTAGAGGGGGAAGTATGTTCGTATGTTGAAAAAAATGGTATTTTCTATGAAATCGACGGTGTTTGTTAAAAAATGACCCTATAAAATAATTTGAGTTTGGGGCCTGTTTCTTCGTGTTTTTTCACGCTGACTCAACTGTTAACGCTTAAAAATCTCCCTAACTCCGTTATAACAGCCTTTTACACTTTATCGAACTAGTTTTACCCTTAAGGGCCTTCCTAAGTCGAAAAATGAAGAAAAAAATAATTTTTTTTTATTAGCTCTAAAAATTTTTTATTCAATGCTGAATCGTTTGATACCAATATGTTGGTGGTTTGGCACTATATAATTACTGTAAACAGCTCTCAAAGTTGAGCATTTCACTCGAGCGCTCCTCTAGAAGCACCTTTTCAAACGCCCTGCTCTACTCTATTCTTCCGAGCTTTTGCTTGGGATTACAACTTTCGATGTGTAAATAATGAGTGAACTGTAATGAACATGAACCATAGATAGGTACATAAATATATTTACATAAAAAATGTACGTATATATAAACGAAATTGGAAAAAAATGTAGAAGCGTTAGTGATTCTTCTTCTGCCTTCCACATTCACTTTTCTCCGCCCACCTTTCCCTTTTCGGTTTTAGAAAACACGACCACTTTTGGGCATTATTTTATAAAACTCAATTCGATTGGAAGAAAGCAATGAGACGAAATGAAAGGCTGAGAAAGAAGCAAAACAACGTTCAGACCAAAAAGATAACCATACATATGAATTCTTCAATTGTTGTTGTTTTTAGGATAGTAGGAGTACATAGCATCCATGACAGTTCCATGAATTGACAATAATGGACTAGAGATGTAATAACTTCAGTTATTACAATGTGGATGGATATTTTTTCTTCATTGTGAAAGTGAAGCCGTCAGTGGGAGTAGAGCAAGAAGCACGCGGACAACGCAGTTCCACGCCCCCGAAGTTTTCTCCCGTTTTCTCGAAACTACGTTTTTATACACGTTCGTCCCTAATTCTCCGAAACTACCGAACCGATCGAGCTGCTTTTTGTTTTGTTTTGTTGGCAAATAGCTAAATTCTACACTGAGTTTTTTTCATCGTCCTAAAAATTGTGTTAGTGGTATAAATGGCGGGAAAACTGAAACACAAAATAAGGGTTTGGGCAAATGAGGATAAAAAATATAACTTATTATTGTATATATATGAAAAAACTCAATAAACACAGCAGATCTAGATTTAGGAAACGAAAAAAAAATTACGATTCTAGGTCATATAGTTGCTGAGAAAACGGGTCTCAAAGGAGATACAATTTTACCCTATGACTTAGGAAGGCCCTTAAAAACACATAAAATTGAGCATAACAAATGAACTAAGAATTCGTGACTTTCTCGATTAAGCGAGAGAAAACACGTAGAAATCGCCCCAAACTCACATTTTTTACAGGGTTATTTTTCACAAAAACTTTCGATTTCAACATATAACCATTCTTATCTCCTCTGATTAGGGAAGTGAAGTAAAAATTGATTATACCGTCGGAAAGCTGAAAGCCAATAAGCGGATTCAAAACAGTGAAACTTTCGCAACCTCTCAATATTATGACTTTGACCTATTTTTTCAGCTATTGGAGCAGCTCACAAATTCTTGTTTTGGCATCAGGGAGACACGAAATTTAACGCTCTTTTCAACGGTGTGATCAAATTTAAATTTACTCATCAATGTTCATAGTCATAGTGACATAAGGTCAAAAACACGACAAAAATCTTAAAAGTGAAATTACTCGGAAACGAAGCCTCTAAAAAAAGTCTAGGAGGCACTTTTTGTTGCAAATCAGTTGTATCTCTCTCTCTCTCTCTCTCTCTCTCTCTCTCTCTCTCTCTCTCTCTCTCTCTCTCTCTCCCTCTCTCTCTCTCTCTCTCTCTCTCTCTCTCTCTCTCTCTCTCTCTCTCTCTCTCTCTCTCTCTCTCTCTCTCTCTCTCTCTCTCTCTCTCTCTCTCTCTCTCTCTCTCTCTCTCTCTCTCTCTCTCTCTCTCTCGAAGCCTGTTAAAATGAAAATAATTTTCATTGATCTTTCATTACATCCCCTGATGAAAAGTTGAATGATTGGACTCTTGAAAGCCTGAGTACGCCATTAGCCACCATCTGCAGCAAGTAGACATATAGAAATTTCAGTTCACCCTTTGATTTGAATTAGTCTCTTTCTATTTTTCACCGCAAACCAAATAATCTACTGTTCATGTGAAACGAATTTTTTCCTTTTAATAAATTATTTCTTTTGATTTCAGGCTCCTAATTATGAAGTGGACATTGTGTGACTGAAAAAGTAGACAAACTTTGTACTAATACCTATATTTATTCATTTTTATTTTTTATTTTTACTTTTTTCACGTTGATATATCGTGGAGGAATAACTAAACTTTCTAGATATATATGGAGCCTCCTGGTTATAAGTTGGTAACACTGGCAAATGATATTCAGAATGTACTTAATGAGGCTGGAAAAATCTTCCGTCTAATGTATGAACAGCTCAGCTTTTAGATGAAATTGATTATTTTCCAAACCTTTCAATAACTTGAATCTTGAAGAATTTTTTATGGATGCCAGAAGAAAGAAGAGCAAATGACAACGCAGCTATTGTGAACAACCCTTGGAAAAATGTAATTATGAGCCATATCATGATTTGTTGCTTTGCATGTCCGTCGCATGATTTTAAAATAACAATAGAGTTAGAATAACTCTATAATAACTCTATAGAACAATAGAACCCCTCAACCTTACGAGTATGAGGGGTTCTGAGTGAGAATAGGCCTCCATCAGATGTCATCAGACACCATGTCAACCAAGTTTTTCTGCTTGTTCCAGGGTCCAAACATCAGCGTTCAAACACAAAATGACAAAATGTCATATTCTGTTATACTCTGTACTAGAGCTCGACTTCCGAAGCTCAAAAACTCACTTTTTAAATAATTTTATTTTTAGGCGCATGATATTTTATAAATTAATTTCTACCTGTTCTACCTGATATATTTTGAAACTAAAAACTATTCAAAACTGATGAAAAAAATACCTTTCAAAGATCAATTTTTGCATCGTCATTGACTCTGTCGATTATCCTTTGATTATGGGGATTTTAAGAACGGTTTTGACTATTTTTAGAGAATTCTGTTCTGTATTCTACTACTGTAGCTTATTACACTTTAGGGGGAAAATAGATTATGAGTATTCTGATAATGTTATGAAGTATATATGTAATTAACTTTTTAATTTCAATTTATAATTTTTTAAATTTTAAATAATGAAATATAATTCATGTAGTATATATAATGAATACTATGAGTATCGTGAGTGGTCCAAACTTTTGATCATTTTTCAGTCTCTTTAAATAGGTTTTTTGAGGTAATTAACTTTGAAGTGTTTTTTCCAAAATCATTCGTATCCTTTACTCATTTAATCTTCATATTGGATAACTACCTAATTGAACCTTTTCTCATTCCCCTTTTTATTATTTAATTTTGTTTCTTTGGTTATTTATTAATTTGATTAATTATTTATTTATTTTTTCAATGAGAGGGTATTGCCTAAATAAAAGAAAATGTTAACTATGTCAGTAAGCAGAAAAACAAATTGAATTAAACAACAAAATTTGCGGTTTAGCAGCTAAACCTTCAATACTTTTGCTTCCGAGTCTACCTGTAGGTAGCGGAAGTATTGTTTTCACTTTCGGGATAAAAAAAATGTTTGGTCTCCAAAATCAAAATTTCCACTCGCATTTTACGTTTTAGACCATCCTGAACAACTTCAGTCGTGTATCCGCAAATCCTTGTAGCAACCTTATTTCCACAGCTTTCAACCGATTTGGTTGACATTTTCAGGGAATGTGCGGGCAAGGGTGTAGACGGTCCCACATCAGTTTAATCGTTCATGACTCGATACTTCACTCTGCGCATGAGCATATGTAAATTCTACCAAGCCTAATTTTCTCACGCCCTAGTCGTCCGATCTCGCTCAAATTTGGATGATTGTTTGGGAATGACGATTTTATCATTCATTCCATTTCAGTTTCAACATGATTGTATAATTAATAGCTACTGCGTATGCGCAAACGTAAATTCCATTATGCTCCATTTGTCACACCCTAGTCGTTAGCCCTATTAGTTTCATCGTTGCCAAATCAATGCTTCATTCTGTGCCTGCGCAAATGTAAAAACGCTGCAAATTATTTCACAAAGGTTTATTATTTTTCCAATTGAGTATGATCGTAGTTTTAGTTGGCTAGCGTACGTCATAAGGCCCGTCCAGACTCCTCGGCGTGTCCTACTTCGAGTTGCTACAACCTATACTTCTATAATTATATACGCATGTTTATATTTCTCGATTTGAGCTCCTATCTATTCAAATAGTTATTGCCTTAATAATATCATTATCTAAGTACGTACGAAAAGTCGAGAGGATATGTTATTAAATATGCATAGGAAAAGCTTTGGTATTAACACACAAATATGACCTTGAAAAAAACATATATTCATGCCTCGAAGGAACGCCGGCGCCGTACCCACCACAAGGTGCCGCGGCGCCGGCGCCTCCTCTCACTCCACCCCCCCGCTCACCCCCCTCACCGCCCACCGTGACCCCCTGCCATGCGTGCCAGGCGTGCGCGCGTAGAAAAAGACACTTTTTTGCCCGTTTTTGGCCCATAGCATCTATGCGAGTAAAGCGATCGGGATGGTTAAACGTTAGGACCAACTAGACCCCAAATGGAGTCTATGTGCGAAAGAACGGGTTTTTTAAGTCAATTCTTAGGCCTTTTATGGCCCGCACGGCGGACGGACATTTCAAATTTGGATTCTACGTACCTTGAAACGTAAAGTGACAAAGTTTGAGGGGGGGTTATAAAAATTTTTTGCTACACGATCACATAGGCTTATTATTGGAAATAATAAACCAAAAGTTGATTTAATCGAATCTTACATCGATTTGTATTCATCACTATTACAATGCGACCACCCTCTACACGATCGGTCCCACAAAGTAAGCGAATTCTAATAGGATGGAATTCCGTAAGTTAGGTTGTTAGAACGAGTGAACTTGAAACGGCTGCGTCCTAGAAACGAGATACTTCCGTTTATTTCTTCCCGGAGGCGATATGATAGGTACCTATACCTTCCTTGTGGATCCGCCGCCGCCCCTCGCTCCGACCACCCTACGCGATCCGCGAATATTACTTTTTGGCTTAGGAAAGCCTAGTGACGATGTTCATTACGATCGATCAAAGAATGTGAAAAATAAAAATTAGGTAGGTAGGTCATTTCATAGTTGCTGGGAATTTTCGGGAACAGTAGGTAGCGTCCTAGAAACGGGATACGATTTATTCCCATTTTGATTCTAAGATTGAGTTAATACCTTCCGTGTGGATCTGCCCGTGTGCTCGCGTCCCGACCTCCCCCCCTCCCCCCCTCCGCCACTACAGCTTCGTTCTCAGTGCGCGTTCTAACAGTTCTCGAACTCATGAGAACTGGGACGGGGAGTCCCGGGGAGTTCCGGAACTTGTGGAACCGCGTTCTGCACTGCGAACGATTTCAGAACTTGGAAGTGGAATAACCTGTGTTGTTTGTAACCTCACTCAACTCGTGTTACCTTCAAGTACATATTTTAGCGAATTATCGTAGAAAATGAAGCTATTGCAATGGGTCCAAAAATGTTTGAAAATTTTTTTCATTGAAATCCGTTTTGAGACATTCTGAAACGAATCCTAGTGTTTAACGCGTTTTCATATATGTATACACGCATGTGTCATTCCAGAAGATAACTATCCTTAGGATTGAGATAAAAATCCCTTTACTACTTACATTTCATTATTATTTGCTGAAAATCGATAAAAGCTCCCCAAAAAAGCTAAAATTCCCAAATCTTTTTTGAGTCGCAGATTATTATTTAGAACGAATTTTGTTGCCATAATGTTGGTTATTACGATTTCAAAGTGTTCTAATTTCAAAACTATGTAGGTACCTAACGTAATATAGGTACTAAGATAATTTACGAGATTCGCTCGTACGATCATGCTGCATGACTGGAACTTTTTTTTGACATACCTTGCCATAAGGACCGAAGTGGTGATGGTAGAGGGTGCTGGCATGGAAGAAGAGAGTACTCTTCTTCCATGGTGCTGGCCTGAAAACGGTCGGCTAACTCTTCCGCGAGCCCACGGCTTATTCTAAAGTGGTAAATGAACTCTTCGTCGTCAAACCTTGGCACGATTTTCTCAAAAAAATTTGAGTTTCTTGGATGTAGACGAGATCCAACTATAACTTCGATCTCGTCCTCATCGTCTACAAACCACGGAACACCATCGTCGAAATTATCGCTATCTGTACTTGACGAGCTAGTTGACATTTTGAATTATAGAATAGTTTGGTAACGTATAGAGACTGAAAGAGAATGAAATGAAAGAAAGAGAATGAAGCTGAAATTGTTATGATAGATGAAGCAAAATAAAACGAGCGAAATAAAACGATATAAGGTTGTTTAATGAATAAAGTCGATGAAGACGAAAGTTGTTTATTCCACGAGATCCGAAAAATAGTGAAGTGCGCATGCGTTAACTACGTCCTTGCGTTCGAGTTCTCACAGTTCCGAAAAAAAAACAGGAACTGTCAGAACCGTTCGAAACTGGGTTCCGAAGACACTGCGAACGCAGAACTCGGCGTTCTTGGCGTTCCGGAACTGGGCGTTCTGGCACTGCGAACGACAAAACTCTACTGCGCTTGCCCAGAACCGTTCCGAACTCCCAGAACGCGCACTGAGAACGAAGCTTACAAGATCCGCGAACCTTCCTCCGCCATTCCTTGGAAAGATCTCAAACCGCACCAAACGCTTCCAGTTAAATAGCAAGTTTTCCTGATTCCAATCAAATTTGGTTGTTGGCTGCTTTCTACGACCCAGTTGAACGCGTCTATTCGATTTCTTTCCGCCTACTTCAGTTATCTGGAATTCCCCGAGTCTTCTTCAGGTAAGCCACTTCAAGTACCTTAGGGTAGAAACGAAGCACTTTGGTTTGAAGGGATATTCCTCGTACCTATCTGTTTTTGGATAACGTAACAACCTATTTGAAAGTAAGTTGATGGTGGAATGGCAGTTGTCGAGACATTTTTGAAGTAAAAACTTCTTTAGGCACGTTGAGCACTTATTGCATAGAGTAAACAACACACATACGCACCCACACACATAAATATATATAATAAATTAGAGATGAGTCGATACCAAAATTTATCGGTTCCCGATACCGATACCTAAAAAATCGATTCCCGATTCACGATACCGATACCATCGGCGCATAATACCTAACTTACCTGTAGGTGAAAAACAAAAATTCCTCTTGAACTAGTAATATATTCAAATTTTTTTGTACAACATATAACTTATACTTACAAAAAATTGATCCCAATATATTTGCAAATGAGGTAATTTTTAAATAAAAACAAAACATGGATAATAAAACTTAAAGTTATTAGTCCAATATATATATATATATATAACTCTTAATACGAGAACAAAAGCAGCCCCCCGGCGAGGCGCGAAGCGCCGAGTATATATATTTATATATAACTCTTAATACGAAAACAAAAACAGCCCCCGGCGAGACGCGAAGCGCCGAGTATATATATATATATATATATATATATATATATATATATATATATATATATATATATATATATATATATATAAAACTCTTAATACGAAAACAAAAACAACAAAGAACTCACGTCTGTACGTTTCGATCCGATCTTCTTCGACAGATATATATATATATATATATATATATATATATATATATATATATATATATATATATATATATATATATATATATATATATATATATATATATATAAATTTTTTTTTTTTAGGTGGAATTTACACTTTTGACGGCAGTCCAACGACTGCTTAGTTTTTATTTTTTTAAACTTTGTTAAAGAACTAAACGCATTCAAAATAACTACTCTTTTGTCAATTTTTCACTTTTTTTTTCACAACCACAAGGAATAATAATGGTTTAAGCACGATTTGACATTTTTTTCAAGATTTTTTCCAATTTTTAGTTTCCATCTATTCTCCCACTTCTAGCACAGTATAATTCATGCAGTTAAAACTCCAACCTGCTCAACCAGAACTGCGCAAGCTAATATTCTACGGTTAGGATAACAATGGGCAGTAGGGCTTCGCAACAGAACACTTTAGGACCAGATCATTCACGACCACAACTGCACGACCTAATAATTATTATTCTCATGTTAGGACAATATGCACTCATCTCAAAATGCACAACTTTCAAATGAATGTTGATGGGAAAATGTGGTTGGCATGATTAGTGTAAGCGTAATAGGGTGGTGAACCTCCGGTTGTGAGGTAACGAGACCTAGGGAGTACCTCCAGGGTGGCGTGGAAAACTTCCTACACTTGTATTGCTTTCGAATTTCATGTTCCTTCGAGGCATGAATATGTGTTTTTCTAGGTCATATTTGTGTGTTAATACCAATGCTTTGCCTACGCATATTTAATAACATATCCTCTCGACTTTTCGTACGTACTTAGATAATGATATTATTAAGGCAATAATTATTTGAATAGATAGGAGCTCAAATCGAGAAATATAAACATGCATGCGTATATAATTATAGAAGTATAGGTTGTGGCAACTCGAAATAGGACACGCCGAGGAGTCTGGACGGCGTGGGCATAAGGCCCTTATGACGTACGCAAGCCAACTAAAACTACGATCACACTCAATTGAAAAAATAATAAACCTTTGTGAAATAATTTGCAGCGTTTTTCGTTCCTTAATAGACCAATTATGAAGTTTCACGCTTCTTCTTGATTTACTCTTTTCTGCTTTGGGATTTTCCAAGATAGTTAAAACTTTTTAATGATCTATAGATTTATGATACGTAAACGCAACTTGGCATACGTTTTTGCCTATACAACTTTAAAATGTTGTGTATGTCCCATACCTTCTTCGTATCCGTAACAAGAATGTTTAGATCGTCGGAATGTATATTTTAATCTTAGATGATAAACAATTCGATCTCCAAATATTTCATCGAATGAGGCTCCGAACTAAGGTCCGCCGCTAGGAGTGGTAGGGGGCAAGGGACCTACGGAAGATGGTGGGTGACGTGACTTTCCCCTTGTCGATACCTTGCGTCACCCCTTTTCACTCTACATTGCGATACACTGACCGTCTATCTCATCAATACTGGTCAAAATTCTAATTATATTAATAATAAATAAATTATAATAATAAAGAAATACACAAACGACAAACCGATAAAACAACAAATACAACTTGAGTCCTTCAATATTATTATTACCTATTTATTATTATTATTATTATTATTTATTATTGTTATTATTATTACATTTTTTTTCGTTCTGGAATTGTACTGGTTATTCCTTGTTGGGAAGTCTTTTCCCACCATATGTTTCGTAATCATTCAAATCCGCTATCTGCTGGGAGACCATTTTTTTGTATTTTTCTACTTTTACGTGGCAATCCTACGTTGAAGAAGTTTTTATTTTGTTTAAAGATCTATTATTACGTACTTATTTCATCGACAGATTTATTTTTATGTTGCCTATACACCTTCAGATGAAATTGGTCAAGAACTCCTGTAACAATCCATTGATTATTTACAATAAAAAATTTATTTATTGACATGTTACCCCCTCCCCCCCCTTCGCATTATTCCACCTCAAAAAATCCGGATTAACCCTCACTGGCAATAAATGTGAAACTTCAAAGGTTTGTTACATATCTGATCTGAAATCTGGGTCGAATAAAATAACATTCACGGACACTAAATGAGAACAGTGAAACATCACGAGTTATAACTATTGCTCCTTCCATTCAACACTTTCCCTGATGAAATTTGAAATTCCTGACTTATGATTTGAAACTGATTTTAAAATCCTGATATTACGAAACGACCGAATTTTCAATTTGAAAAAAAAAAAAAAAAAAGTAATAATAACGAAAATTGGTCTAAAATTGTAGCTTGGGCAGCGCTTGAACGAATCGGTAACTACCCCCTTCATCACCCAACATCCCGATCTAAAATCCGAAAATCCCAAGGTTTGATGCAGAACTACCTAGACTGAAATCAGGATCCGTACAAAGAACGAATGTCGAAAATCGGTTGGGAGTTGTGGCTTGCGCAGCGTCGACAAAGTTCTTCAAACCTACAAAAACACCAATGGTTTATTTCACGGATTAGGTCTTGAAATGGTCTGAAACGGCTTTTTATGCGGTTATTTATTTTATTTTATTTTTTTCATGCTTGGGGTCCCACGCCCTCCTGGATCTATTCAAATAGGCCGTTCCTCTTATGCAGCCTTGCTTACTACTATCTACAGAGGGACGTCTTAAAAGAGGGTTTGTGCCCCCAAACAATCGCCGCTCAACACTCGAAATTCTCAAAGTGACCAACTTTGAGGAAGGCAATGAGTTGGTTTTAAGCGACAATAAAAGAGTTGAATTATTATTAGCCGTTTAAGGTCTATCAATTCAGCTACCATTCGAAAGCCTCCCATTTAAATAGTTAAGATTGTCGATTGTTGACTCGATTATTTTTCAAAATGAGTTTGGATTAGCCAAGTTAGTTCACCTTGGTGCTATTTCATTCAGAACTCCTGGGAAAATAGAGTTTGATATGAGTTTTTATGTTCGAATAAATACGTACCTAACCTATTTTTGTGGAAATAAAATGAAAGATACTATTTAACTTTGATTTTTCCATTGAAATTGAAATTTTTCCTTTGACACTCCGTAAAGTAATTTATCTAGCAATACCAACGTTACCAACAACCATTATATTCAAATTATTGAAAAGGCAATACAATTCGTGAAAAATGCTCACTCCAAAATCTCAATAGGGTGGTAGGTGGTGGGGGAGGAGTGACTACACTACTGCATTTACTGTGTACTGGAACCGATAAAAAGTGTTCTGTTTCAAATTTCCTAGGCCCTGCTTCCATGCTCTACTGGAAACTTTTTATTTTGGTTAGTCGATGAATATTTCTCAAAAGTCTCTAAATCCCTTTAAAAAAAAAAAAAAAAAAAAAAAGTCAAGATCTTAAATACTTCATGATGGTATTCAGCATAAACAACTTGAACCAGAAACCGATCACTCCAATACAGCTGGTGTTCGGTCTGTACATACGCGTAAAACTGAGTGCTTTACTATTGTATAGAATTAATACAATTATAATTTAATTTAATTCTATATAGGATATATATAACTAAATTTCAAGGTACTGAGGCGTGCTGATCATCTGTGAGGCTAAATTTCTCCCTAACCGACCTATGATGCGCAAATTTGAAATGGAGCGCCTTGGAACCTATAATACAATTACAAGGTATGGAGACACACTGAACAATGGATAGACCCATGGAGTAGTTTCTCTCCTGATCGACCTACCTACCTGTGGTGCTGGAATTAGAAACGGAGCGTCTTTGGGACATATAGAATACAATAAATTACAAGGTATGGAGGCGCACCTATCAGCCGAGGGACCCGTGAGCTACAGATATTTTTTATCTTCCTACAGTGATAAAGTACAGACTGTTTTTTCGAAAACTATTCCAGCAACTTGTTCATAACTGAGCTTCGCAAATAGAACAAAGACATGAGATTTGGAAAATGTGGTCATTCGACAATATATTTTCTTTAGTCTTCAGCATATTTTTGTTGAAGTCTGTCGATTCTAATTCGAAATATGCGTCGTTATAAAATGCATAGTTATTTTATTTCACTTATCTCGCTAATATTTCAGAATATTTTAATTTTCAATCTTGAAAAATTGTAACCTAATACTTAGGTAAGGAGGCATTATTGAATAAATAGGTTGTAATAAGTTGGTACAAAAGACTTTAGACTATTTCCCTCTCCAGGTTTCATTGCTAATTACACTTTTTGTTCATTACTTTGTTGTTACTCATTATTCTTCTTATATATATATATATATATATATATATATATATATATATATATATATATATATATATATATATATATATATATATGTGTGTGTTCAAAGGTCAATAGAAAAAAGGTAAATGAACTCAATGGCCGAAATTTCCAATTTTTTAAAATGTCCTTACCCGCGTACCACCTGATTGCAAACCGCTGCACTAGACCACAAAATTGATCCAGATCGCAATTAAATCAATAGATAAATATAGATCAATGATATTGATATATGTCTCCTTGAGCACTAGGTGGTTCTAGTACATTATCTTGTTATTTAACTGAGTTGAAATAACCAATCTATTTATAGCCTACATCCAGATCTAAAGAGGCAGGTTCGAGTAGTAGAGGAGCACCGGGATTGGGAGATACAACTATCAGTATCTATAGTCTGTAGTTAAATTCCTTAATCCGAAACGGATGAAGTCGCCTGCTCGAGGCACGGAGATAGTTGTTACGGTCATTGCTTTCTCCCCGCGAAGGCGTTGGATGGTCTCGCACATTCTGTAAAGGGTTCTCGAAGTCTAATCCTGAGGTTAAGCGCGGATTAGCGGAGGCGGCTTGAGCAAACTGGAGGAGACCGCCGCACTAACAACGCCCGGCTAAGGCTTTCTGAAATGACTTCAGTTACTGAAAATTTAACTGGCTTAGTCCGCCTAACCCGCTCCCTGCTTTTGTTTGTAAGGCACGGCATCGAAGAATATTGGGTGTTAAACTTGAAGGTCGAATTGCATATCACGACCGCAGTTTCCACCAGGGCTTTAATTGGTGCAATGCCACCGACGACGTCAGTTACGGTAATTCGTTCAAACATCCAGTATCTGCCTGCTGTTGCGTGTGTCTTCCGTTGACAGTAGGCACAAAATCAGAAGAAATATTCCGGCGATACTGCCAGCGAAAATGTATTAATATGGATTTATTTATGATTATTTAATATTTTATTAGGCAGGTACCAAATGTTACAGGTCTATATATAATTCGAACTTAAACTGTACAACTGTATAATACACTACCTTCCTGTTTAAGAAAGTATCAGGAATCAGTGATAGCCCAGGAATCAGTGAAAATCCAATCAACACAAATATACTATGGAAAAACCTCCAGAATTACCCCTATTCGTAAGAGTTTTGAGGATTCATACCTTGATGGTTATCTAAAGATTTCACTACAGTTTGTTTATAGATAATCCGTTCTCATGAGCAATTCAAAATATGCCAAATACTTAGATGTCCGTTCGCATTAATACTTCTTCAGTTCATTATGACATTCTGAATCCAACATCTCCTTCCGAAAAAGTCGTGCTTAGGAGTCCTCAGGCAAATCTGCCGTGTAGTCTCCCACCACACGACAGGCAATAATATAAATCTACCTATTCTCAGCGGTTTCAGCGAATTTTCGAAGAAAATAACGCTATTGAAATGGTTTCACAAATGACTCCTCCCAGGTGTCTATCCATCGCCCCGTAATCAGCTCTACTGAAGTTAAACTCAAATGTGTTTGATAGAAAAAACTCTTGAGGGATTGGGCACTTCGCATTGGACCAGGCACTCAAAAGCCGGATGAGGGCGGTAAAGCTTGACGATTGAGTCTGAGGCGCAGAGGGTCACACTGGAAGCATCTGAAAGACAAGGATCCAAGATGATCCCAAATGAATTTTTAATGAAATTGTATTGCATTAGCTCCAATCCATTCATCATTTCCATCTAGACTCTGCCCTTCAGAGACACACGACCCTCCCAATCCACTTGCCCTGTCCTTAAGTTCCTTAATAGCACTGGCAGATGAGATCGTCAGGAAGAAGATAATTAAAATCAGGCACCGATAAACTAATTCCCTCAACCTCCTCCAGGGGATCAGAAAAATGTGACTCCGACGAGTAACCCGAGAGGTAGACACATCCGACTATCAGTTTGTCATCCGGGAGCAGAACGAATGAAGCCTCGAGGTTGCCAAACTGGTTCGACCATTTGACTGATTTAATTTTAGCCGAAACTACGATCAACAATCCGCCTCCCAAGGTCATTGGTGAGTTGAAGGAGGATCTGTCGGTTCTGTAAATATTGAAATGAGAAGACATACTGATTTCCACTGATTCCACAGCCTGAGATAACCAAGTCTCCGTGACAAGAATAATATCCAATGAGAAAGTAGCCATTTGTGATCTTACGTTACCCAATTTAGTTTTCACACCCCGAATTTTCTGATAGTAAACCTAAAGAACTATTTTATTTGCTATTTCTCTTCTGGCTGGTGATTTTATTCTGCCAGGGCTATTATGGAACATAAGCACAGGGCAGGTGGATCGGGAGGGTCGAGTGTCTCCGAAGGGCAGAGTCTTGGTGGAAATGATGGATGGATTGGAGCTGAAGCAATACAATTTCACTAAAAATCCATTTGGGAACATCTTGGATCTTTACCTTTCGAATGCTTTCAGTGTGACCTTCCGCGCCCCTGACCCAATTGTCAAGCTTGACCACCCTCACCCGGCTTTTGAGTGCCTCGTCTAAAGCGAAGTGCCCAACCCCACTGAGTTTCTAAGTTGCATGACGCCATTTAAAAATTCGTTCTTCGGATAAGAGCTTTCAGTATAAATACCTCTTACCCTAAATGGTTTGATCATGATCTCATTCGGTTAACTAAAGCTAAAAATTTTGCGCACGCCCGATTCAAGTCTACAACCCTGGACAGTGAGTATTCGATTTTTCAGAGCTTCGTAAAAGGTGAAGTGCTAGATCTCAGATACTGTATGAAAATATGTGGCTGGTGTGCAGGGCTCTCTCAAGTCGAACCTCAAGGTGTTCTGGAACCATTTTAATTATTTGCATAACGATTCTTCGATACCGGCAGTCATGCATTGGGAATCGCATGTTGCAAACGGTCAGAGAAAACCTGCTGCACTGTTCGCCAACTACTTTTTGTCTATCTACGATAAACCTGTAGCTTTGTTACTTCAAGATGACACATTGCTAGGATCATTTTCACTCGGTTCTATCGACATTGAATAGGAGGTTGTCTTCAAGGAACTTTCATCGCTGGACAATTCAAAGGGCATGGGGCCTGACGGCATACCCCCTGCGCTCTTGAAATTGTGCTGGCAATATTTTCGAGTTTCGGGGTCTCCTGAAAATGGAGAAATCATGTAAAAGTGTTCTTCTCGTAGTCTCGGGATCACAACCTCGGCTTATTCCTCATTTATTACAGGACCTACCCGAACTGACGATACTTAAGGCTGTTTCGAGGCAGGACAACCAAGTTTCTAGCCTAGACATTACTTGGTTTGTTCCGAAAACATATGTCGGGCTGAAATTAGGGCTTCCCGAAGTTGAGATAATTCAGACCGGTGCCTTTCGACTTCGACCTCTACGATTGGTTCCAAGTGTCTCCTGTCCATTATTTATGAGTTTGTTGTTTGTTTGTTGTTTGAGCACAGGGAGAATTTTGTTGGTTTTGACCTCTGTTTAGGATTCCTAGCCGGTGAGGGACCCTGTCTAGGATGTAGTGTTCAAGTTCTTTAGGATTTTCGGATTGTTTTGAAAGGAACGTTAATCAATAGTCACCGTTGTTGCAACATAATCATATAAGTTCAAATACAAAAAAGGAGGATTAAATTAGGTAGGTAAATATAAAAATATAAGAATGAAATTATCTAAATGGTAGGTATTTAAATGTAATGAAATACGATGTTTTGGTTTCGAAGTTATTCGTTGGTAATGAAGATAAGAATGCGGTTATATCTAGTTCACAGGTCCCTGGCCATGCTTATAATAACTATTTCTGGAAGAGCTGGAGGTTTGAATGACTCCTTCAAATAAATATGTTCATGTGGTGCACTTGGGTGAGTGCCACTCCACGCAAAAAATTAGTACTGAAGGGTGTCATAACTCCCTCGAAATGATGTTGTGGATGCACCTGAGAGTGTGCCGCTCACTTAAAAAAAGTGCACTGGATTTGTGCAACTTCGCTAAAAATAGTGATTCAAATGTGCGCACTAGGTATATGCGAAAATAATTATTCAAATATTTGCGCCTCGGTGTGGACAAAAATATACACTGGGTATGCGCGAGATTAAGCACTGGGTGTCTGCAAAAAAAAATATGCGGTGGGCATGCGCGAGATTAAGCACTGGGTGTGTCGAGAAAAATATACGCTGGGCACGCGCGAGATTAAGCACTAGATGTGTGCAAGGAGAAAAAAGTAGTTTCTTGTAGAGATGCACTAGGTGTGTGTAAAGTGTGTTGGTAATTGAAGACTTGATGAAAAATGTTGAATCTTGTAGGAATTTTTCATATGCCGTATTGTTTCATGTTTTTCTAACAGTTGCTTCTGCATGTTTTCAAGGAGTCAGATAACTAGAGTCAAATGTAATCCCATAACAATAATGTGACCAGGAAGTAAGATCGCGATAAATGAAGTTAGGTTCCAATAGAGTTCCCTCGTATTCGTCGACAAACACACTACCGAACCGTAGAATGCTCCAGAAATGAAAATGCAGTCGGAATTTGCGTTTTTAAAAAACACTTTATTTACTTTGGAGATGAATAATATAGGGACACGAAGCTTGATGAAGTGTGTTGAGATCGAGTGACGGAGCAAGACTGACTAGCACGGGAAGCTCGCGGGCTTTTATATAATTCTAAGTGCTATAGCGCTATGTCAGTGCGTGCCGTCTAAAAATATTTTAACTCCCGCCACGTTTAAATTACGCGGTTATCGGTGGACTGGGGAACTAAAGTAACCTGGCTCATCTCTTCTCTGTGTCTTTATCTCCTTTAGTTGCAACATTTTCCCCCATGCCTGAAGAAATGTTGTTCGATGAAGAAAAATTGTAAAATGATATTAGAGTAGAGAATTATGAATTTTCACTTATACGTTCAAAAAAAGAAATGATTTGAACTTGGAAAAAAATATCAATATCAACTGGTCGCTTCAAAGAGCTGCTGCCGTCTACCGCCAATTTCCAGAAGGATCTTCTTTTCTTTGTCCTGGCGACGTTCGCTTCCCATTCTCGACATTTTCACTAATTCCAAAGATTTTCCTATTCACTTTGACTTTTCCTTTGTGGGAAAAGAAAATCTGTTATTTTCCGTCCCGATTGCAAACATTGGAGGCGTTCAACAGTCTACGGTATCATTCTCATCTACCCTGGAACTTCGACTGATATTCACGGCGTAACATCCTAGACTCAAGGTGACTTCGTTGGAGATCGCTTACTTTGGCTACTCGACCGATACCGGACGGTCCTGCATCCACGTTTCTCAAATCTACATTACCTTACCGTTTCAGGTGACTACGTAGGAAAAGCATCTACTGGACTTGTCCCATACTTCGCCATAACCTCAAGCTCAAGATTTAGGAATATCCATTCCCACCTCTTCCTTTATACGATCCGTAAAGTATTTGCCGCTCCAATATTGGTATCTTCTCACCCCCTAACTTACGATTTATTATATGTTTACTAGCAAATTTTCCACGGCCGTTGAAAGTAAGTACATGCCAACCATATCAAGCTCACTTGTACCTAGTTGAAATTCGAGTAGAGTGTCTGGAAAATTGATTATATCTGTGATATTTATCCTGAGAAGTGTATATTATATTTTCCTTGCATGATTGAATGATTCATGCGAAATAACATTCATTTTCTAATAAAATTTTTTGTTTCCTCGAGCTCCTAAACAACAAGGTGGGATACATTTCGATAATTTTTTTTTCTTGGTTGGGTTCATCCCCACCAGGAAAGTGTGTCACAAGTAGTCTTAATTAATTGTGGAGGGAAGGAGGTGACACACACGGGATTACGTAACACACATACACTCACATACTTTTTTTCTTTTTTTTTTTTTACAAAACTCCCCTCAAAGGCGGAGGGGCACACCATTAAAGGGCACAACACAAACACACACCACACACACTCACACATATGCATATATACAGGGTGATTCCCTCGCAGATGCAAAAAAAAAAAAAAAAAAAAAAAAATTTGGGTGAAACCACATCGAAAATGGAGTAAAATGCCGCCGACTGCATATTTGTATCTCAATCCGTTCTCGAGATATGATTTTTTAAAGGATTTTTCAGGAAAACCGTATTTTTTTCCTTTTAAACTCCAATATCTCCACTTTACTTCATTCAATTTTAACTTTTGACTACATTTTCGGAATCAGCATTAAATGTACTATAAGAATAGTGTACTTGGGTTCTTAAAAAGTACCATCCAAAGGCCCTCACATCAGCTCAAACATTGACGATTTTGAAAAAATAATATTTCTGAAAATCTTTAAACCTTTACTACTCTTCCAAAACGGATTCTGGAAACTGGCAAATCTCATGAAAACTGCTTCGTCTAATATTCTTTCCAACAGTATAATCAAGTTCACTTTTGTTTTGTTATTTAGTGGAGAAAATTATGTTTTAATGTTAAAAAATGTGGGTTTTTCAATGAAATTGTTGGTTTTCTCGAAAGATGACCCACCATGAACCTACGAGTATGGGGTCGGTGTCTATGTATTTTTCACTCTGTATCGAATGGTAACATTTGTAGATCTCTCCAACTCCATTATAACCGAGTTTTACACTTAAAATCGCAAATGTTTTGTTTGTTTGTTACGATTAAATGTATGTGTTTTATGGGGTAAAACTAGTTAATTAAAGTGTAAAACTCGATTATAACGTAGTTGAGAGATCTGCAAGAGTTTCCATTCGATCAAGCGAGAAAAAATACATAGAAACCGACCCCATACTCGCTGGTTGATGGAGGGTCATCTTCCGAGAAAACCAACAATTTCATTGAAAAAACCCACATTTTTTAACATTAAAACATTATTTTCTCCCCTAAATAACAAAATAAAAGTAAAATTGATAATACCGTTGGAAAGCATATTAAATGAAGCAGTTTTCATGAGAGTTACCAGTTTCCAGGATTCTTTTTAAAAGAGTAGTAAAGTTTTAAAGATTTTCAGAAATATTATTTTTTCAAAATCGTCGATGTTTGAGCTGATGTGAGGGTCTTCGGATGGTATTTTTTAAGAACTCAAGTACACTATTCTTATGGGAAATTTAATGCTGATACCGAAAATGAGGTTGAAAGGTAAAATTAAATGAGGCAAAGTGGAGAAATCCGAGTTTAAAATGAAAAAACACGGTATTCCTGAAAAAATCATTAAAAAATCATATTTCGAGTACGGATTGAGATAAAAATATGTGGTAGGCGGCATTTTACTCCATTTTGGATGTAGTTTCACCCAAATTTTTTTTTTTGTATCTGCGAGGGAATAACTCTGTATATATATATACAGGGTGATTCCCTCGCAGATGCAAAAAAAAAAATTTAAGTGAAACTACATCAAAAATGGTGTCAAATGCCGCCAACCGCATATTTCTATATCAATCCGTTCTCGAGATATGATTTTTTAAAGGTTTTTTCAGGAATACCGTGTTTTTTTTTTCATTTTAAACACGGATTTCTCCACTTTGCCTCATTTAATTTTGACTTTCAACCTCATTTTCGGTATCAGCATTAAATTTCCTATAAGAATAGTGTACTTGGGTTCTTAAAAAGTACCATCCGAAGACCCTCACATCAGCTCAAACATTGACGATTTTGAAAAAATAATATTTCTGAAAATCTTTAAAACTCTACTACTCTTTTAAAAAGAATCCTGGAAACTGGCTAATCTCATGAAAACTGCTTCATTTGATATGCTTTCCAACGGTATTATCAATTTTACTTTTATTTTGTTATTTAGGGGAGAAAATAATGTTTTAATGTTAAAAAATGTGGGTTTTTCAGTGAAATTGTTGGTTTTCTCGAAAGATGACCCTCCATGAACCAACGAGTATGGGGTCGGTTTCTATGTATTTTTTCTCGCTGGATCAAATGGAAACTCTTGCAGATCTCTCAACTACGTTATAATCGAGTTTTACACTTTAATTAACTAGTTTTACCCCATAACACACATACATTTAATCGTAACAAACAAACTAGACATTTGCGATTTTAAGTGTAAAACTCGATTATAACGGAGTTGGAGAGATCTACAAATGTTGCCATTCGATACACCGTGAAAAAATACATAGAAACCGACCCCATACTCGTAGGTTCATGGGGGGTCATCTTTCGAGAAAAACCAACAATTTCATTGAAAAACCCACATTTTTTAACATTAAAACATAATTTTCTCCACCAAATAACAAAATAAAAGTAAACTTGATTATACCGTTGGAAAGAGTATTAGACGAAGCAGTTTTCATGAGATTTGCCAGTTTCCAGGATTCGTTTTGGAAGAGTAGTAAAGTTTTAAAGATTTTCAGAAATATTCTTTTTTCAAAATCGTCAATGTTTGAGCTGATGTGAGGGCCTTTGGATGGTACTTTTTAAGTACCCAAGTACACTATTCTTATAGTAAATTTAATTCTAATTCCGAAGATGTGGTCAAAAGTTAAAATTAAATGAAGTAAAGTGGAGAAATTTGAGTTTAAGAGGAAAAATCACGGTTTTCCTGAAAAAACCTTTAAAAAATCATATCTCGAGAACGGATTCAGATAAAAATATGCAGTTGGCGGCATTTTACTCCATTTTTGATGTTGTTTCACCCAAATGTTTTTTTGCATCTGCGAGGGAATCACCCTGTATATATATATATATATATATATATATATATATATATATATATATATATATATATATATATATATATATATATATATCCGTTTCACGTTATATCCGGAAAACTTCACATACGTATTCTGCAACTAATTTCCAATCGAAATCCTCATTGAGATTTTTTTAAACGCTTTGTTTTCGAGTTATTCAATTTTTAATAATTTTTCGTTTTTTCGACCTCAATTTACTAAAATGACCTCAAGTACCTTGATCTAAAATTAAACAAAAAATTAAGTATGCCGTTGGAAAGAACGTTAAATCTCCTCTTGGATAGGCCACCTAACATGCAGGTAACATTTAGTAACCATGCTGCGTATTCTAGTTACCAACTAGATGACGCAGGTAATATAGTCAGGAATCTACCCCGAGGTCAAAAAATTGTCAGAAATGAAAAACTACGGATTTTTTCAGATGGCATGGATAATCCCACGGAATTCTCGTGCCTGCTACTGGGAAAACTTTCCCAAACTATCAGCATTTGAACGGTATAGTCAATTTTACTTTTACTTTGCTAATTGGGGGAAAAATTATGTTTGTTTGTTGGAAAAAATGGGTTTTTGTAATGAAATCGAGGGTTTTCGTGAAGAATTACCCCTGAGAAAATACGAGCTCGGGACCGGTTTTTAGGTTTTTTTTTCGTGCAGAATCGAATGGTCATACCTACTCGCAGATCTCCCGAATCCGTTATAACCGTTATTTACACTTTAACTCACGTTACGCTCGACTATATGTATTTTGATATAACTAGTTAATTAAAGTGTAAAACTCGGTCATAACGGAGTTAGGGAGATAAGCGAGTGTGACATTCGATTCAGCCTGAATAAATACGTAAAAACTGGTCCCAAACTCGTATTTTATTTGGAGGTCATTTTTCGCGAAAACCTTCGATTTTTTTAAAAAAAATAACTTTTTTCAACATACACACATACTTTTCTCCCAAAATTAGCAAAGTAAAAGTACAATTGTCTAGACCGTTCAAAAGCTGATAGTTTGCGAAAGTTTTTCCAGTGGGAGCCACGAGAATTCCGAGGGGTAATCCATGCTGTCTAACGGGTTAAAAAACAAGTAGTTTTTAGTTTTTGAAAATTTTTTGACTTCGGGGTAGATTTCTGACTATGTTACCTCCATAATCTATCACGTTTGGTAATCTATCCGAAAGAAAATTTAACGTTCTTTCCAACGGTATCCTCAATTTTTGGTTTACTCTCAAATCGAGGTAGTTATGGTCATTTTAGTAAATTAAGTTAAAAAACCCGAGAAAAAGTTTAAAAACTGAATAACTCGAAAACAAAGCGTCTTTAAAAAATCCTTTGGAGGAACTTTCGATTGGAAATTAGTTGCAAAATACGTGGGTGAAGTTTCATGGATATGATGTGAGACACCCTGTATTGTTTATGAAAAAGCGCAAACTTCAGGAATCGTTTCAGAATGCCTAAAAACGGATTTCACTGAAGAAATTTTTCAAAAATTTTTATTTTAAAATTATCCGAGCCATTGCAATGGCTTCATTTGCTACAAAAAATCGCTAAAATGAATGGCTTCATTTCTTTCCTCTGAAACCCAGAGCTTATTATTCAAATCATTAGGCCTTCCCTTCATTTTCACTTCTAAGCCATATGCCCACATGCAATAGTTTCTCACGTATAATATTTGTGCTAACCAGCTGACGTAATCAAGATGATGGCAAGAAGTAACACGATTATCAGCTATCCGTCATGAAATAACTCATAACCACGAAAGAATCGCAGAGCTCAAAATCTGGCATTATTTTCGTCGGCCGTGGAAAATCCAATCGCAAAGAAAACAAAGGGAGGGAGACTGGAGCTTTCCCGATACATATTTACGTTTCCCAGTTGCGGGGTGGACTGTGGAGAAGCGGAGGGGGTGAGAGCTGTTGCAGTCAGAAAGACGCAATTCATCAGTGGCTGACTGGAAGGAGGGCGAAGGGGGTTGGCGGGACGAGCGGAAAAGCAATTAATTTTCATTTCGCCGGGGATCGAGATCGCGGCTCATGACCCTCACCACTCCCTAGATCCGATTTTATACGGTACCCTCCGTTTTTCCCCCTTATATCAATTATACTCAGAATTTATGTCGACAGACGAGGCAAACTACTTATTTATAAATGGATTTATTTGTTATCTGTGGAGGTTTTCTGCCTGTTCAGGAATTTCTTATTTACTTTGGGCTCAAAGAACCTCATTCCCAGTAATGCTACTCCCTTCGGGTCTCATCCGTTTATTGTCTAAACACAGTTTTCAGATTTTTAACGTGGAATACGTTTTTACGGAGACATTCTTACCTAAAGTTTTTCATATATCATAATCAGCTGATCTGGGAAACTCCTCAGTCTTGCAGTGCAAGAAAGTCTTGGGGGGCAATCCTGCACAGTCCTCCACAGATAACAAATAAATCTATTTATAAATAAGTAGTTTGCCACGTCTGTCGACATAAATTCTGAGTATAATTGATATAAGGGGAAAAATGACGGGTAACAACGACATATACGAGAAGGCTTGTGTTACCGTTGCCTAGTGACCTCCGAAGCTAATTTCTTTGTCATTTAACCAATGAAGCTCATATTTGAAATGGAAAACTCATGGGGCGTCTAGAAAAGAATTATAAAGTCCAGAGTCTCTCAGACCAGCTGATTATGATCTGGAGCTAATATCGTTGCTATTATTATACATGTATTGAATGTATTATGCTTGGATAATTGTTAAATTATGCATAATTTTGTGCATAACTTTTTTAATGTTCTATTCCATTACTGATAAACTTTTTGGACTAAAGTTCTACCAAAAATATATGTAACTTTAACAATTTCTAGCCTTTTTAGCCATTTTTAGAGATTCTTTCTAAATCACATGTTTGAAATGTGACCAATTTGTTGTTCTCAAAATATATTGCCCATCAAACTCTTCCTATCGTTCAGAAAGATTGATTTTTTGTCGCGAGAACGGAATTCGTATCTCAATCCAAAGGAGAATCATCGTCTGCAAGGACATATGAAAAGGCGTTAAACTCTAGGATTCGATTCAGGATCGCTCAAATCAGATTGCAATTAAGAAAATGTACTAAAATTTTGGAGCCATTGCATTAGCTTCATTTTTTTACAAAAACTCTCTATGACTATATTGAAGCTGGGCGGCATCCCCCGGCACGTCTCCACTGCTCAGGTTGCGTTGGCTCGCTTTGATCAGGTTGGTCTGTACGGTGCAGGTTGGGGCTCGTCCAATTGTGTGCGGCTTTTGATATCTCTTAGGATTTTTAACTTATCAGAATTGTGCGGAATCATCTTTCCACTTGGCCCCCTTTGTACCCGATAGGGGTTTGTGTACTTACATGCCAGTTTGGCATTAACGTTGTCTATCTTCGAGCTGATTATTTATTGTTTAACGAGTACAACATCGCCGACCGCGAATTCTTTGTGGGTGTAATGCCTGTCTTTTTTTTCTTTTTGTTGCGCTTTGTCACAGTAGTAGAAGGTATATTGCAATAATTTCACTGACGATTACGGAACAACAAGTGAAAATGGAAAAAAAAGTTGTTTACAACAACAGCAATATTGCTAACGTCTGAAAATAGGTTTAGGGAATGAAGAATTAATCTTGTTTCACATAAATAAGACTCGACATTCGAATAAATTTCAAAACTAGCAAAGTCTAACAAAGCAATTAGTCACTTGGCCCTATGATAATACTCGTACATTAAAAATTTCATAATTCACAATTTAGCTGGGCTTTTTCATGATTGATATTAGAACCAAGTATATATACGATCGTGCTAAACAAAATGTATCCTAATGTATTAGGCTTACCTGGCTTCTCCGATCGATGGATGTTCATTAAAAGATCGATGATGTAGAATTAGTCTGTGTAATACTTCGTCAGCTTGGATGAAGGAAAAATGAGAAGGCTTGGAGTAAGCAGTAGATGGGATATATTTGTGACCACTCCTGAATCTTTTATACAGATCGGCCTGGATAGGGGGTACCTATACCAGGCGGAGATAACAAGATTCCACGGGTCAGTTGTCTGCTATTAGTTACTTTGTAGTAGAATAATCTCATCTGGAAGGTACTGAAGCGGACAATTTGAATTGGTCATTTTATAAATTTAAAATTGAACTAGACCTTAATCTTATTTATAAGCCCAAACTAAAACTAAAGGGTCATACTGAACTTATCAATTTGAACTGACACATAACCAGGGAATAAATGATTTCAACGTAAAAACAATATCGTTGAAAAATTACATCATTGAATAGGAGAGACACAGTTCGGCTCGGTAACTTAATTATCTCGATAATCTGATTATTAGTTGAATAATATTCAATACCTTTAATGTTATTAAATTGGAAGCGAACCTCCATGTATACTTTGGAGAGCATTATTTTACGAGAATTTTCTGAGAACATAAAAGGAAAAACTATATGAAGACGACCTCTCATTTCTTTTGACTTTGAGGTTGCCCTTCACAATATTAAGTCGATAGTTTCAACTCAATGTTTATGTTTTTATTTATTGATTTGGTCGTATCGACAAGGATACGATAATGGAAGAATAGTACTTTTACTTAGGATCTGGATGACGATAATCCCTCATTCTGTTTCAACCCTTCTGCAGCTGTGTGAAAACTCTGTAGGGAAGTTTACTGAGATAATAACACTTGAACGTTCAAGTTTATAACAATGAAAACTTTTACGTTTATAAAATAATCAGCCTTCGACGTTTTACGACCAGGACATTTTCTTTAATCCCATTAAAACCTTGGGATTCCAGTTGGAAAACCTCAAGTCTCAACTCGATCGTCATTTCAGGTGGGGGAGTCTGTTGGAGGTGTCTTCATCACGAAGAAGTTCTCTCGTATCAGTTTTACAACTTCCAACTTCCTATCAGTTATAAAAACTTGTTTCTTCGCTCCTCAACTAAACTGCTTCAGGTTATAAGGGACTCAGAAAGTTCACAAAACGTTCACGTGTTTGTCGATCTTCGTATTTTCTCTCAGATTTGTCGAGGAACAAAAGGGGTGGTACCTAGGTTTTCATATTATGGATGCCCTGTTATGGCTTGGTTCCTGATTTATTAAAAAAAAAAAACCCCGCTCCTTATGCAGCATGGCTAATAGAGCAAATTTCCAAAGAAAAGTTGCGGATAAAATTAAATTAGGCACTTAAATTCTGATTATTGAGGCCAACCAGGAGAAGAAGAAAATTATTTATTATAAATGTAAACAAAATGAATTTGCCAAATTCACATCAAGTAAACAATACGGCAATAATAATTTGTTTGCCGAAAGTAGGGCCTTACATACATGCTATTTTAGGTTATTCATTGTTCCAATTATTGATAATAGATTACTGAAATGAAACACGTACTTTGGAAAAACTACACCACACGCCACAATTCACTTTCGCGCATTGATAAAACATTAAATTCTGCAACAAGCAATTTCCTATATCTCCTATATGCCAACCTACAATAGAGCTCGAGCATGGTCCAAGCCAGCTTTACAATAGAGCTCGAGCTTGGGTCGTTCAGGATTGAAATCGCTTCATCTGGAGACAACGTGCTGCGGCTGAATGCGATGAGCCAAAATTCGGCAAGAATCGGGCATCTATAAAGAAGTTGATACACATCCTTCCGTTCGTGGAGGTTGCACATAGAGCATTCATCCGACTCGTCAGTTCTGTATGGTTTCGCGTTGAGACAAAGAGCTTCAGCTCAAATCTTAAATGCTCATAGTGCAGTAGGTAGAGGAACACAATAATCTCTTACAAGACTGGAACTCATAACTGATTGGTTCAGTCTGTGATATAGTGTGAACGAGTCAGAAGTGGCAGCCCGTTCCTCAATGCATAACTTCCTGTGGATCAGAAATGCTGATAAGAGGCTTGCCATGTCCAATTTAATGTGCTTATATTCAAATGAGCACAGGTTGTCAGGAACAGATTGCTGCACACAAAGGCGAGCATACTTCTACGCGTACCCAGCTCCAATCCTTGCCAGCTCAACTGCTAGTATTCTGAGGATACGGGACCCAGACATTTTTGAAATTCTCAGCAAATAGTCGAAGTATAGTTTGAGCGTATCAATCGATAATGGACTCTGTTCGGTCTCCAAATACAGTTTAAGGTTCGGTATGAAATGATAGATATGGAACAACTTCCATGATAGAAGTGGAACACACACACTTTTTTTTTAAACAAATCTCTCCTCGAAGGCGGCTGTCCCCTACACATCATTAGAGTGGGGAAAAAAAATAAATAAAAAAAATAAAATAATAATAATAATAAATAAATAAAAGAAATGGGGAGGACGCCCAGGTTTACCCGACGCCGGCCCTTGGGGTCAAGGAAGCTGAAGGACGAGAAGGGTGAGTGGGATGGAAGGAAGTGCCCCTATAAAATGACCACCAGATCAAGTAAGAACCCCTCAGGACGCGGGTGGTGATACCACACAGCACTCTCGCTGAGATGCCCAACTCGAGTAACACCGTGGAACTTTTCCCGCACCACACCCCGCGCCATGACACGGTCGCGGCCATGACCTTGATGTTATTAGGTGCCACTCCCTTGGCATTCATCATTAATGTTGAGGCCGGGAGCTACGTTCGCTTTCAAAACCCACTTGTGTGCCTTTTCTGATTGGTGGAGAAATCTGTCATTAGATCTTGGTGGCATCTTTTTCAAAACCTTCACCCCAAAACATTGATCAAATGATGCATCATGAGATCTTGCATGTTCGTTGATAGGGAGTGGCTGGTTATGGGTGACTGAAGCACGATGGTTATTCATCCGTAGATTCATTTGCGATGATTTGCTAACGTAGAAAGCCTGTTGACTGTGTGTATTTCTCACACACATTTTGGATTGGCACTCTGCTGAGTTTACACATTTGTAGGAATGTGTGGTGTTTACCTAAGTAAAATGTGCACTTTCAATGACGGGGTTGCAAAGTTTGCATCTGAGTCGGCCGCAAGGATATAACCCAGGTTGATGATACCCTGTAGACTGTGTCGACGGTTGAGGGTGACGGTACGACAAGATTTCACCGATATTTTTTCCTTGACGATAAGTCACTCGTGGTGTTTCAAGGCCTTGGGGTGACCTTAGGGTGGGGTGTGTATCTGACGTCACTTCCTGTGCTAAGAACCCCATGATCTGGTGAAAAACCGTGCATCCAGAGTCCTAACCATTCCACTACTGAGGACCTGCCCCCCCTCCGTTAGTATTGATGAGGCTCTTAAATTGTGATAGGTTGAATGAAATTAGTGAGTTGAATCAAATCTCGGATCGAGTGTAGCAACCGGTTTGTCCGCCGTACGCCGTATTTTGAAATGTAAATCAACAAATTTTGATAGGGAGGGGATACAATTTTTTTCATAGTCGAATCGAATATTGAGATTGAAATTCAAAATTTAAAACCACAACAGGATCAAACGCGAACTATTCGTTACGCTGGTGAAGAGTATGCCGCTCAAAAGTTTCAAATCAAAATTTAGCCTTCTGTACCGTTTCCTTTCCTTGTAATTATTGTCCTAATGAAATCTGAGTAATGATTCAACGTAGAGTATACATATAAATGAGTAGAAGATGATGTACGGACGATGATATGAGGATGATATAAGCCATCTACAATTAGTTGGGAAAGTTGACAAGTCTTAAAATGCTATGGAGAGGGGCTAAGGAGGAACCCCAGGTTTTCGGGGGTGATAGCCATAAGTTTCCCGAGAAGAGCTGCACCCAAGTAATCACCGAGGGGGCCATTCGTAAACTTACAACTCATTAAGTGGACCCCACCCTTCGGAGCTCCGGTTCTTATTTATAAGTTGAATTAACAGGAGCCACTACTCGTTTGAAGGGGGGACTAGAGGGTGAGAGAAGATCCAAGTTCTCGGGACCCTGATGGGCTTCCTTCCCATAACCCTACGACGCCGCATGCATTTTGATCACAAGTCATTACCCTTCAGGATTTATGCTTCTTGCCCCGTCATCATAGTTTACTCGTATCCTGAGGTGATTTCGCACAATTCAGGAGCAGGTATCTCTGCGCTGTTCTCGCTTGAGGTTTAAACTGCTCCTCATACGATTTTAATCGCAGGAGACCGTAAAATTTCAATTCGATTTAAGACCCACGATGTATGGGATACGAAGTGAGTATAGAGGCTGGTTTATGACTTTTATAAACGCCGCCTCGTACCTACTCAATCTGAGCGACATAAATCGTGGACCAGTCAAGTATAATCCTACTGAAATGACCCACATAGCCAAGGTCTTCCTGTCTGAGTTTCATTGTATCCATATTGACATTTAGAAAACATGTTAGGATGATAGATGGAACCCGAAATCGCAAGTTCGGTAAAGTACCTATGTTTTTATACGAAAGGGCTATCCAACACCATCATAAATGTATAAAAAACTAATTTTACTACTCAATCACGGTCCATATTGATGACCAAGAATAAACAAATATTTTTAATAGCCAGAAAATAGTATGTAAATGCATACTTACGGTGTACGACAGTTTTTAAAGTTTTTGGTATAAGGTTTTAAATTGAGTGAATGATAAATTCTTAATCCGGTTGTTGCTGTTTCAAATCTATAGTTATCATCTCCTCTTAACTTCCATGCCACTCAAGTTTAAGGAATTGTTTTAATAACTTTTTAAATAGAAATGAAACTAAAGTCCCTTAAAACTTGCCATCAAACATTACATTATTATGCGCGATATTCTTTCCATGCTTCCTACTCACTTTTCCCGTTAGAATAGTCTCACTTCACAACTCCAAAAATCGCAGTTGAGTCTTATAACAAAGTCTTGGTCATGTAGCACGATCGAATTTTCGTTTCACATCGTATTATATAGTGATAATTTTTTTTGGGATTTGAGCACTTTGTTACAAGGATTTTACGTTCATGTATGTGCAGCAGCCACTAATGATAAAATCATATTGACAATTTTATGGGTTAATCATATCGTTTTCTCCCTACTACTCCCAAATGTTGAGCGAGATCAGACGAATAGGGCGTGAGAAAATGGTGCATGATAGAATTTACGTTCCCGCATTCGCAGAGTGAAGTTTTGATGTGGGAACAGCGAAACTGATAGAAGGGCCATATAATACCTAACCTGCTCATTCCCAGAATATTTCATAAAAATTGGAATAAAAGTGTATAAAATAATGCTTGTTACAAGGATTTCACGTTACCGCATGCTCAGGAGATAATAATGATGCGATCATAATGATTGATTAAATTGTTTTCTCCAAGCTATCCTCCAAATCTGGACGATTTCGGACGACTGGGGCATGAGAAAATGATGCTTGATGGAATTCACTTGTACGCATGCTTAGACTGGAGTATTATTTTGGGAACAATGAAACTATTAAAAGAACAATTAGCTCAGGCTAACCCGTACATTCCCTGAAAAGTTCATGAAAATCTGTTGAAAATATTAGAAACAGGCAGACAGACACGAAACGAAAGTTGTTCAAAATGGTCCAAATTGTGTAATACGAGTGGAAATTTTGATTTTAGAGACAAAAAATTGTTCATCTTTCGACTGTGAAAATAATGCTTCTGCTACCTATAGATAGACTCAGAAGCAATACAATAGTATCGTAATATATCGTAAAACATTTGTGAGCCATTGTAATATCTCCATTTTCTACGAAAATTTGCTAATAACTGAATAATTTATGGGTTTTTATTACAATAACCTAAAAGGTAATACAAACGTCAATATACATGATTAAAAAAAAAAAAAAAAAAAAAAAAAAAAAAAAAAAAAATGTCAGTATAAAGAAAAAACAATAAAAAACTGTAAATACGGTGGAACGCCCCAGTCAAACAAGACCAACAACAAATGGCACAGACGGCTATATCAAAACTTGATGGTAAAAAAATCTTGAATAGCTTATAATTCAGCACCAAGAAGACATTAGTTTTTTGGCGAATGGCTTTTCAGGAAGCTCACGAACACTTTCAGGTAAACCTTTATGGTGTCTCACACCGGTCTACAAGGGATTGGACATAAAAGAATTCGTCAGACGAGTCATGGGAGGACGGACATTGTTTCGAAAGCGAGTAAAATAGCCTCGAGGTGCTAATCCAGGATTTTAGTGAATGACTTAAATGCAAGTGAACACATAAAGGCTGGGAAAGGTTAGGCGCTGCAGTTTTTTTTAAATATACCCTGAAACTAACGTTGTATCCCAAACCATATAAAATCCTAACAGCTGCTTTCTGTTGTTTGAAAATTGTCTCCCAATTAGAAGAGTCCCCCCCCCCCCCCACATTACAATCATATAATATGTGTTTTTAGATTGCAGATGACAGCAAAAACCTTTTCCGCAGTAAACTCTGATTCGACTCTCTTGGACAAAAGTAACTCTACCAATCATACTTTTGTCCAAGAGAGTCGAATCAGAAACCATAAATGATGTGAACTTACGTGATAACATAGCCACAAATGTATTTAATCTAACTATCTCCTTGTTTACTACGAGCCGAAAAGGTAGCTGATAGTTGAATTGCACCCCGAGGATCGCTAGTTTCGTTTTGTCCAGTCCTAGACCGAATTTGAGTAATGAGTGCTTAAACTGTTTTACTTTATTGTATTCGACTTCTATCGATCCTACCGAAAGTATTATGAAGTCGGGATAGGAGGTTTTTGCTGATATCTGTTCAAGCAACTAGCTGACGGGGACGTCTGATATACGAATAGAGCTTACAGAGAATTTGCCAGGCATAATCGACCGTAGTTCTTCGCCCAGTTTAAAGGAAAACGAATCACCCAACACCAGAACTTCGCTTATGTGGTGTTTGTACGAATTTAATTTTTGTGTAGGAGATTGGAGAGGTGGATCCACGAGATCAGCCAACATAAGTTCTTGGTGCATTGTAGCCTCACGTCTGACATCCTCTGCCGAAGAGGGATTTGAAAATCCATAACACCATGATGATCTGTGAGTGGAAGATGAAGAATCAATACGGTGAGCAAATGAACTTCTATCGGCTTTAACTAGATTGATTGACTCAGTCAGGGACCGAATCTGAGCCTCCAAGACTTCGACTTCTGCAGTTCTTGATGAATAACTGACGTCTGAGAAATCGGTAGAGAATCAGATATAAAATCAATGCTAGGGTTAGTGCCTACTGTGGAGACATGGTTACCTTCAGTCAAAGTTTGAGTGCATACACACGAAACATATTCATTAGGGCATGTCTGAGTACTTATTGCATTATATGCCGGAGATCGAGACATAGAGATAATCCGGCCTTCTAATAATCTAATTTCTCTTTTATACTGAACTATGGAAACCTCCAATACTCTCCTCTCTTCTCCCCACTGCTCTTCAAGTCGCTAATAATCTGCGGTTGAACTGTTCATTACATCACGAGACGTATTATAAGCATTTAAAAGCGAAGCAATTTCATTATTCTTGCCATCAAGTTCATCAAGTCTGTCACTAAAAGCATTGAACAATCTATAAGGATTAGTACACAGTATCTTGAATTGAGCATCATCTTTACGATTATTAAAAACAAACAACAACTTTATTTAACGAAAACAAAGCGAGCTGCACCAACCAAAGCGGTTGCCACAACGGCCACAGCCTACTGCCCCACCCCAGGTGGTAATCTCCCTACGAATAAGTCTGGTTTCTACTTTGCTGGCAGAACGAACTATTCAGAGCACAGCTTATTTCGTCTTTTGTAATAGCCAGTTCATTCGCACTCACTTCCATGGAGTAGATCTGTTCGATGATATCTGTAAGAAGAGCATTCAAGGTCATAATCGCCAAACGATGAGCAGTGAAGATACAAAAAGGGACTTGGCCAGGATAAAGCCTGATAGACAGAAGGCGATGCAAGAACGATACACAGATAAGATAATCCGGCAGACGAGGATAGAAAAGAGGACAAAAAAGCAGAAGATAAACACGAACAAAGAGCTTGATTCTCTCGCCGGGAGACCGAACGTAACTGAACGTCAGTTCTTTGAAATATTTTACCTGCAAAAGCCTATGGTGACTTCAATTATTTTAGGAAATCGGTAATATAGATATATGCATGCACAAATCGATGACCTAGCTGTTCTGCTCAGATCACTGGACTGTATTATAATTTCATTCTCACATTACATGCAGATACAGTTTATAAGTAGAAAACGATAAAAGTCGATTTGGCTGAATTCAGCCGAATCCTGCATGCTAAAGTGACTTTACTAAAAAGTCCGTTCTAATATGTATTTTAAATAAATTATTGAACTAGTGCATGCCCGCTCTGTAGGCGGCGTCAGTGCCCTCATCCGCAACAAACAGGTCTACTATACCATGAATACTGCAGCAGCAGCAGATTACAGTCTTCTGCTCTCCTCTTCTTCTTCGTCTGCTTTGAATGTATATGTCCGTGCGACGGCCATGATGAACATAACTATTTTAAAGGAAGTTTGGAAGAGTTTGAGGCACACGATATGACGTCAGAATAGAAATAACCTTATTTTTCAGAATGTTGCGTTTCGTGAAATATAATGTTTTCATCGCTTTCTATTACTTTTTCTCAGTCAATATGTAACTTATCGTCTTGTTCTTTTCATCTCTTTTTTTCAAATCTGTAATTCAATATATAACAAAAAACGCATCAATGGCTCTTTAAATTTCTTTTTCGAAGTACTAGAAAAATGTATCTGTTTTTCAAGTTTCAAGCTTACATTTGAAGTTTTTTGTCTAAACCTCTGAATTTTTCCGATCATCATCTAGAAATTCCCTTCGACTAAATTTTAAAGGACAATATCCTTGACGGAAAGTTTTTTCAATGGATTCTACAATTCTTGGTTTTTTTTTACCTATTATTTTATTTTTTGTTTTGTTTACTTATATATTTTATTTATTATATTTTTATTTATATTATACTTATTTATGTATGTATCTTTAAATATGTTTTCCACAATTCATACTCCCCTTGTGGTGATATCATGGCCAGCATTCGTTTACCTAACGTTCTGACACCATCACATTCAGAACTCCCATTAACATTCAATAGATATGCCATGCCAGAATGAGGACTACAGAGAAATAAAACCTTTGAGAAAAAGCTCAAAAAGGAGTATGTTTACCGAGCCACCCTTGAGGAATGACGTACCAACCAGTCTGTAAGAAGTTAATGAGGCCACGCATCTCCCTCACCCCCACCTTTCCCTTCAACACTCGACCACTTTTCGGCCAACTTCCCACCCCGTTGTCTCTCTTTTCCAGCTCGTTTTTCCTCTCTCCAACTTCCTTTGCTGTCGCATTCACTTCTCAAAATTTTCTCTTTTTATTTCTTCATCCCTCCTCCACCCCCCTCTCCCACCGCACCTCTTTTTCACAGCGTTGTGCCGTTGGCGATTGAGGAGTCCCCCTCCCCTCTCAGTTAATGCGCCTCAAACGACCCCTTCTGCTTCTGCCTCTCTGAGGATGAATGAAGTGAAAATTCATGTTTTTAATGACTCGGTTTCAGAAAGGTTTCCGACCGGTCCCTTTTGAATATTTCTTCGTTCAAATAAAAAATTTCTTCACTCGCACTTTTCTTTTCATGGAAAAGTGCATCCTACATCGTTGACGTCACGTCTAAAAAGCACCTTTCCTCTAAAAGAGCCCTCCAACACACCCCATCACTTTACATCATTTTGAGAGGATTTTTCCGTTTTTTTTTTTTTTTTTTTTTTTTTTAATTGAGAATTTTTTTTACTGTAAGCTGTGAGTTATGAGATGGTTTTTTTGAGATAATCAAACGTCCCTTTTTTCAGTCGCAGTCGCGCATTGCGGGTATAAATATATTTCACAAATGCAGAACACAACTTTTAGGGTAATATTTTCCTTCACAATATATTGATAACACGGTTTTATAAGTAAGGTATTAAATATTACCTTAAGGTAAGGTAAGATATATTATTACACAATGGTTTATTATTTCTGTATAAGATAGCCATTCAACGCAGCTCAATGATCTATAATTATTTATAGTACCTAATTTATTATTTGATTATTAACGTATTTATTAGACGTAGTCACCCAAAAACGGAAAGTTTATGGGGTACAATAAAACACCTACCTACGCTTCACTAGTCAACCTATTAATGAGAAAAGTTTTTATAAACTCGATTTCGTAAAGTCTCTATCCCATATCATTGGAATAATATCTGCCGATATACGATCGTCGGAGTTCGTGAAGCTATTTTTGGTATGTTCACACTATTATGACCCTCACTTGTGTTGATGATCCCCCCCCCCCCCCTGTCAATGTCCTAGCCTTGCAAACGGATGAACGTACAGCGATCCGAGTGGGCTCATTCGATGGATAGAAGTGATCTCTATCAAAAACACACAAAAAGCACTATGCTTACTTCGGAAGTTTACTAAATTCCATCATTCAGGGTTGATTGAAAGTGATGCCGAGATTACTCGAACATCCCCCAGGCAATGTATGATTTTTGAACGAAATTTCATAAAGTTCGGTTTAGTAGTTTCGGAGAAAAGCTTCGGACGACACTGTGAGCCAGGTGTTGGATCCAGCTGGACAAATGTCCGAAAATGAATTATACTGGAATCGGTTACCAACCATATTATCTGTTGTATTAAACCTTAGGTCTGTGAAAACAATAAACATTAACCTCTCAAACGCTTTCATTTACCCTTATTACAATCACGGTTCTGTAGAATGTAGTAACTACTATTGATTTATATCAATATCCTTGTGTGGATGATCCCAAAGACCACTTGTATGATCCCCAAGCTGTTTTTATTGGGAGGGAAGGAGGGGGGATGCGATTTATGATCATAATTAAAGCAGTTTACAGACTTCTTATAATGAAAATATTTCTTTCCGTCCAATTTTTTAAAAAGTTCCATTCATTCAGCATGATCCTATGAGCGAATTTTCATAAACTATCTATCGTATTATGATATATTAAATTGCATTGAAATTTGAACAATTTCAGTAAAAAGAAATTGTTAAAAATATTTTTATTGCAAAAAGAAAAAAAAAACTCATTCTAAATAAAATTCAGCAAGTTGACGGAGATTTTGGATTGTTAGCTTTTTTGCAGTTGTTATAGATTTTTTAGCAAATATTAACGAAATTTAAGTAAGTCATTCAGCATAATTTTGAGAAACATTTTTCAAATGTTCTATTTTATTGTTGACTGTTTAGTTTTAACTAAAATTCTGCTAAAAATATAAATTTAACGATTTTTGGCCGTTTTTATCCATTTTTAGTGATTTTAGTACATTTTTCGAAATTTTATCAATTTAATGTGCTCAAAAATTGTTGGCCAACGAACTCATCCTTTCATTTGGAATGATTGATTTTTCGGCGCAAGAACAGAATTTTTGTCTCAATCCTAAGGAGAGTTATTGTCTGGAATGACACACACACACACACACACATTTTTTTTTTTTTTTTTTTTTTTTTTTTAAATAAACCTCCCCTCAAAGACGGAGGGGGCACGCCATTAAATTGAAAAATAAACAAATAAAATAAAAAAGTGGGGAGGACGCCCAGGTTTACCCGACGCCGGCTCTAGGGATAAGGGAAGTTGTAGGACGAGGAGGAAGAATGGGATGAAAGGATGTGCCCCTATAAAATGACCACCGGTTCAAGTAAGAACCCCTCAGGACGCGGGTGGTGATACCACGGAGTACTCCTGCCGAGATGCCCAACTCGAGTAACTCCGTGGCGCTTTTCCCGCACCACACCCCGCGCCATGACACGGTCGCGGCAATGACCTTGATGTTATTAGGTGCCACTCCTTTTAGCTCAGATATCGCTTGGCGCAGATCGTTTCTATCATATTTGCTTTTCTTAGCCCGCCAGGTCTGCTCCATGTCCACGCTGCCACTGACAACCTGGACATCCAGGATAATGGCAGACCTATCGGGCTTGATCGCAACGATATCTGGCTTCTTGCCCCGGTCACTCGGCATGTGGTATAGTCTCTCCCTTTCGACATCCCAACCGCTAGATGACAAAGCACCTGCTATCTGCTTGGCAACCGCATCGTGACGTAAAATGCGGCCACCGTGAGTACGAGGACACTGCTGCACCACATGATACAGATTCTCATTTTTACCCCGACAGGCACGGCAAAGGGTGTCAACTGTCCCGCGACTACTCCTCGAACACCTCACCGAGGTGGCTAATGTTGCCACCCGGACGGCGTGAAAATGGCGATAGTCGCGGGCCCCAATGCCCTCTGAAGCCCATTCCACCCACTGGGTAGAAATGGGGGATTCAGAGCACTGTCGGAGTTCTTTACCATCTACTGACTCATGCAGTGCAGCAGCGAACTCAGCAGATGAGCTGGGTTTTGGAGCAGTTGGTGTTGCTCGATCGCACCACAACAACTGCTGCCGAACAAAGTCCAGGTCAGCAGCAGTGCGGGCGACCTCCCAGCTCGAGCCCCTAAGGGCAAGCAGGCGCTGGCGGCGTAAAGAAGGGATGCTGGCAGAAAGAGAGACAATACCGAGCCCACCGGCCTTGACCGGTGCGTGGATGTAGGCACTTGGGACACCAGGTGGAAAGCCTAGCCAAGAGCGCACAGCAGAGCGAACTTCACGATCTAACTCAAGCAGCCTCCCGCAGTAAGCCTGCCAAAGACTAACCCATAGGTAAGCCTTGGCAGTAAGTACGTGCGAAGGAGGCGCAGCTTCTGCTGTGGCTTCAATGGAGCCTTGGTGACACGAGCTAATGCTCCACCAAGGTCCACACGGCTTGCGGCTATAGTGGCCACACCCATGAAGTCGACCCCAAGGTACCGCCAGACCTCCAACACGGATCGGGCAGGGATGGAAGTTTGTCCTAAGACAAAACCCTCCTCATCCACTACCTTCACCTTATGCTGGCGACCCGACGGAACCAAGGAGACCGACCCACACTTAGCTGGGTTGACCACCAAACCACACCTGGCTAGCAGCTCAGCAAATGCGTTGAGGGAGATCTGCAAGCCCTCACGGGTTTCTGCGAGTAGGATGACATCATCAGCAAAAGCCAATGCACCTACTCGCACCCCAGGGGCGAGATCAAACCCTATTTCAGCTGGCAGCTTACCCAAGGCCGTATCCACGACCAGGTTGAAGAGGAGTGGCGACAGAGGATCCCCCTGGCGTACCCCGCGCCCAATAACAACATCCCCTGACATCTCACCTTGTGCCTCGAGGACCGTCACGCCTTCGTGGTACAGACAGGCAACATACTCAATTAAACGAGCAGGCGCCCCGACACCACGAAGACAATCGGTCAGGGCAAAGTGGCTAACTGTGTCAAAGGCCTTAGCGACGTCCAGAGCGGCAAGATGGAGCTGCCGTTTCTTGATACGGGCCAGCGAAATGACAGTTTGGAGAACTGTTAGATTCTCCGCTGTGCCATCCGCTGGCCGAAATGCTCTCTGGACGTCACCTATGACACCAGCCACTTGGAGGCGAGATGCCAGAACCTTTTGGAAGTGGCGGAAGACTACCGACGAAATAGAAATTGGACGGTAGCCTCCAGGCCCACTTCCCCCTTTCTTTGGGATGAAAATTGTCCGGGCACGGGTCAACGCTTTCGGGGGTCTTCCAGATAGTAGCAACAGGTTGAGGATGAGCAGCTTAACATTCTTTGGAGCTTTATTCCAGCGTCGGGCGGAAATACCATCGGGTCCAGCAGAAGTGGAGTTTTTGACACGGCACTTATGTGCCTCGTCATGAAGCACCGGTGTGCACATGATGCTGCGTAAGGAGTCCCTGGTGGAAGCTGGGGGTACCACCGACTCACCAGAGCTGTGGCTGGGAGCACTCATAAGTGGCTCCCAGTAGCCCAAAAACTCCTGGAGGGGGGGCATAACTTGTTCTTCCCCAGCTCCCTCCAGTACCTCCGCAGCTGCACGAGCCGGATGCTTCCTCCACAATCTCTGGACACGCTGGTATTCCCGCCTCCTCGCTTGCTTAGCTGCTCTGCGACCTCCACGAGGCACCACATTAGGGGGAACTTCTCCCTGGTGCCTCGCCACGGTCGCTTCCTCAACCTGCGGGAAGATCCTCTGCACATAGGCCGCGACCTCGTCCTCCAAGCCATTTGGCCCCTCAACAGCCCGCCTCGCCAGATCCTGCAGGTAGGCACTCTCATAACCAACAATATTGCCCACCTGCTCCCCGAGCCTCAATACTTCAGTCTTCAAGTCTGAAAGAAGACCGGAGGTCACGGGGGAGGATTGCTGAATGGCGGGCTGCTGTCCCACGTCTGCCGGAGATGCGGGAGAGGCCCCACTGCTATTTGCCAGAATTGCATCCTGGACAAGCTGCTTGTAGTGGGGCCTCAGGCGAAGAGATTGAATGGCAGAAAGCGTGCGCATGGGAAAACGGGCTTGCAAGAAAACATTTATATTGCGTACCCCATTACGCACTGCTTCCGCCTCCTCTGCTGCCATTCGCCGCAAATCCTCAGAAGCATACCTAGGCCGCTCTCGCTCTATATCTATTGCAGCGTTGGCCTGCACAGGATGCTTCTGCCAGACGTGGGCACTGAGGCCACGCTTGGAACTGAAGGCTCTCTCGCAATGGGCACACTGGTGGGCATTCGCCGGGGCTGTGGATGAGGAGGAGGGATAGGATGATGAGGAAGAAGAAGAGGGAGAGGAAGGCCGACGCCCCTGCCTGGGGCGCCCCCGAGCGCCTCCCCTAGAACCCCGCGGGCCAATGGGCCCGCGGGGGTTATGAGGCTCTTGTTGGTTCGTATCCATAACGGGGGAAGCGTTTGTAAGAGACAGGAGGCCCATTGGCATGAGCCTCCCCCCTCATCGCCAGCGGGTCATTTCGCCACCCTCTGTTCACCCAGAGGGTGCCCGGGTTGCGCGACGGGGACGCATGACCATGACTTGGGTAGGGATATGAAGGAGCTCCTAAGAGATAAAATCACCAACAGTTACCCTACACACACACACACACACACACACACACACACACACACACACACACACACACACACACACACACACACACACACACACACACACACACACACACACACACACACACACACACACACACACACACACACACACACACACACATATATATATATATATATATATATATATATATATATATATATATATATATATATACTAATTAAAGTTAAAGAAATTTCACAGAAATAAAGAGCACTGAAATACTGTTGCATCGGCATCCAGCGGTCCAGCGTGAGAATCCGCAACAACGAGGTCTCCACCCATGCCAAAGACCGAGATGCAAACTCTGTGATTTGGTCATTGAGGACTCGGATTTCACCTCCCAAAATAACACCCACACATACAGGTGCCAAGGATCAGCAGAGTGCCAGTCACGGATGTGCGTGTACCAGCTGATTTGCAAGAAGTGTGAGAATGACCAGTCAAGGGGCTTCTATGTGGGGAAGGCATCCCAACTGAATCTAAGGATGAATAACCATAGAGCTTCCTTGAGTCAGTCCCAGCAACGTCCGATAAAGCTGCATGCAAGAACGCACGGTCAAGCAGTCACCTTCGACGAATGTTTTGGTGTTAAGGTGTTGAAGAAGATGCCTGAAAAATCGAACGACCGGCTACTTCAACAGTCCGAACGTGCCCATAGGTGGGTACTGGGTTCAAATCGGCCTCCTGGACTCAACCTCAATGATTGAGTAACTCCAACGTAAAAACAATGAAACGTTGGATACAAGCTTGGTTCCAGGGAATATTCAAAAAACACTCTTTCTTCTTCTAATTTTGACAAAGACTAATTCGAAATATCAAAAACCTTTTCCTCTTTATTTCTGTGAAATTTCTTTAATTTAATTAGTATATAGTGCAGTAGCACAGTGTCCACAATCAAGTGCATATATATATATATATATATATATATATATATATATATATATATATATATATATATATATATATATATATATATATATTGTAGAGTAGATACTTCAGTTCAGGGATTTATTATTCAATTTGTTGATTACATGTGTTGTGTTAATGAAAAAAAGAGTTGTGTAAGTTTTGTTTGATAGAAAGTTCGTGGTCAGAGACAAGATAATTTCTTAAGACGATTCTCCTGTTTCGATAAAATAATACAGTCCGTTCGTATTTCGTCTACGTCTCAACATTTGATGTCAGAAGTGAAGATGGATCAGTATCAACCTGTAGTGGATCATGTACGTCAGCAACACCGGGACATGCAGGAACTAGTGGAAGAAAGAAGTACAGAAGAGGGACTTAATCAACAAAATGTTAACGTTGACCAACGGTACGACCAACTGGCTTGGCAATTCGCTGAGATAGCTCAAGAGCTCCACTTATTGAGAGAAAGGGAACAACAGCGACCCATTCCGGTAGCAAGGGTAGACGAAGCACGAGAGAGGAGAGAGAATTGACGTTATTCGCCCTCCAGTTATGATGGTTGTAGACCTTGGGACGAATGTTCGGCACAGTTCCGAGCTATTGTCCTCGCAAATGGTTGGATCTCAACAACTGCTGCAGTTCGCCTGATGGCAGCATTACGAGGCACAGCCCTTGCTGCTGTTTGCAATTTTTTAGGAGATTGCCCGACTTTAGAGAACATGGAAGATGCCCTGTCATGGCAGTTTGGCACTAAAGGCCAGGCTCGTATTTTCTTGGTAAGACTGCGACAGAGAGTACAATTACGCTCTGAAGATGTTGCTACCTTTGCTGCAGATGTAGAAGGTCTGGCTCGTAGAGCAATGCCTCATGAGAATGCTAGAGAAGCAGTCGTGGTGGAACAGTTTTTATATGGGTTACACAATCAACGAGTTCGAGATTTGGTAATTTGTGCAGACCAATTGACATTAAGAGATGCTGTTATTCGGGCAGCAACACTGGAAGAAGGATTATGTTCTGGCCGCATTCATCCTGCTCGATCATCAGTGTGGACAAAAGCACCGGATTCTCCAGCCAATGACCAAGAACAACAGGTGAGACGCCTAATTAATGAGCAAGTTGATCTGCTTTCTGACTCCACCAATAGCGTCAATGACAGTGGGGATCAAATGCTGTGCAGATTGGTCAAAGAAGAACTACGGAGGAAGAGGACGAGCAGTAAATGCTTCAGATGTGGAAAGTTAGATCATTTCCAATGGGACTGCAAGAGTCAAGTGTCGGAAAACTCGAAGACACCAACTTTGTAGGCCATGAGTAAGTTGCCAATACCTCAAAACACTCGAGAGGTTCTGCTCCTATTATCGGACTTATATTCCTTGGTTCGCCAACATAATGAAGACCCTGTACCAAATTCAAAATCAGAAGTCCAAATTTCAATAGAATAGTGAATGTGCTCATGCATTTCAAGAAGCCAAGTGAAAGATGCGAGAGTCACCCATCCTGGCTTATGCTAGCTGATGTTTGTGACGAGCTGAATGCAATTACTGTGTAACTCGCAAGGAGTTGGTAGGAGTTGTAGAAGGTGTTCGATCATTTATGCCATATGGGTTGGATAATGGCCACGAGATACTGGTACGTAGAGACCATCCATCTCTTCGTTGGCTGCTCAATTTCAAGATGTTGGATGGCCAGCTTGGACGTTGGGTCGAAAGGTTTGTACCATTTCATTTTGACATCCAATATCGCAGTGGATCTTCTCATAGTAATGCAGATGGACTCTCTAGGAGGCCATGTGCACAGCAGTGATGTAAGTACTGTGTCTGATGAGAAGAATTAGCTTTGTCAGAACCGAAAAAGCAAGATGTACCACCTTCTTCAGCTACTGGAACATGCAGTGCTGTTGCCATTGAGAAAATGCCACTTCACCGACAACAGCTTACTGACATCAATCTGCTGTCTGTAAAAGATTGGGTGGCAGAGGGTAAAAGACCTGAATTGGATTCAATTAGAGCATGGAGTGCTGGAACCAGAGCATACTGGGATATGTTTGATTCTCTTCTCCTAAAAAAGGTGTGCTACATCGACAATGCGAAAGTCCAGATGGGCAAAAGGTGGTTCCCCAAGTAATTGTGCCCCAGTCAATGAGAAGGGATGTTTTCAAAGGACCACATGAACCAGCGCATTTGGGCACAAAACGGACACTATCCCAACTGAGAAGGAAGTTCTACTGAGTGGGTATACAGTAAACTATTTCATAGATTCGATTAAAAAAAAATCACAAAAAAAGTTTCACCTTAACGAAACCTAACGTTTTCAGTTAACAAATGACATTTATAAGGATTCAGCTGAAAGGAAATTATGGGAAAAGTTCCAGTCATGCAGCATGACCGTATGAGCAAATTTTCGTGAAATATCGTGTTGTATAATGTTCAAATTGATTTGGGAGGTGCAAGGAAATTGTTAACAATTAATTGTATGAAAAAAAAGTATTCTAAATAAAAATCTTCTTTTCAAATAGAGGTTTTGAATGTTTAGCTTTTTTGCAGTTTTTATCGATTATTTAGCAAATTTTAATGAATTTTAATTACATTTTTCAGCATAATTTTGTACTTAATTTTGAATGTTCTATTTTATAGTTATTAAACTTTATTTGAGCAATCTTCTGCCAAAAAATATAGATTTAACAATTTTTACCTGTTTTTAGCTATTTTAGTGACTTTTTTAGTGCATTTTTTAAAATTTGACCAATTTAATGTGCTCAAAAAGTGCTGGCCAACGATCTCATCCTTTCGTTTGGAAAGCTTGATTTTTTGGCGCAAGAACGGAATTTTTATCTCAATCCTGAGGAGAGTTATCGTCTGGAATGATACACCCACCCACCCGCATACATCGCTTACAACCAAATCGTTGCTACGGAACTGTATCTTAAGAATTCATTTGCTCTTTCGTCATCGTACAAAAATCGCTCTCAATTTACCTAACCGTATTATGTTCTCTCTTATTCAACACAGGAAGCTGAAATTTGAGATGGAGGGTCAAGGGAGAATGCTGAAGACGCCTGAGTGATGACTGCTGAGTGAGCTCCCAAGCCATTTTCTCTTCTATTCAACGCAGGAAGCTCAACTTTGAGAGGGAGGATCATGGGAGAATGTTAAAGATGCCTGAGTGATCACGGATCAGCTAAGTGAGCTCCAAAGCCATTTTCTCTCCTATTCAACGCATTAAGCTGAAATTTGAGAGGGAGGGTTTTAACAGTTTTAATGGATGCAAAAACATGTCCCATGTTCTGTCAAGATTTGCCGCAAAGAAGAACGATATAATTGCACTATGCAGAAAAAAGATAATAGCAGAAGAAATTCACCATTGGTTTGAGAAGCTAGGTAACTTCTTCAAACTCGAATAAGGTTGTGGACCGTGCACCAGAACCATCGATGTCTGATGTAGAAGAGCATGAGTATGACTGAGTTACTTGACTGTTTGCTAATTTTTTGTATTGAAAAAATATTTCTAATTATTGTGATCATGAGCTGGTATTTTTAGATAACACTTTAATAAAGTTTTCTTCGTTTTTTCTAGGAAGTGCCTACTGAGCCGTCAAGATTTCAGGTAAAAATGAACAAGTGTCTGATTCAACTATTACTCTAGAAACAAGCTGAAATTACCTTATAAATCATTCTTTTAATAATTTTGAGCTTTGAGAATGTGAGAAACAAAGATTTCCTTGATAAATAGGTGGAATACTATTTTTTCGAGTTTTAGTAATGTGAACAACTGCTGAGCACTCACTATGTGTTTCGAGGTAAAAATTAACAAGTTTAATTTCTCTTTAGTTTTTGTAATAACATCAATTTAAGATTATTTTTGGAAATGATGTACCTCACATGAACTGATGATCGTCTTAACGAATCCAAAAATCATGTTAGACGAGGAATGTAAATGTTGTAGTTTATTAATAGGCAAACGCTTTTACTAACACATTTATAATATTTTTCAGTCGCATACACTTAACTAAAATACAAATTCACAATGTAAGCAAAATCATATGGTCCTTTCAGTCATGTTCCCAACCAAATCATATTGGAGGAACAGATCACATCAACAAACTCCCCCTGCTATTACACATGATTTGGTTGGCTGCTTTCGGTCATTCCAATCCTTTCCAGGGTCCTTCGATTCTTGATACCTGATAGAGGCTTGGTGAGTAGGTATATTTGCGTTGTTATCTGTAGATGGCGTGTAGGCCATGTACAACTTGCCTTTCTCCCACATTTCCCATACATGAAAATATCTAATATCTATATGACGGGAATGTAAACTCATGTTATTTCCTTATGCAAAGTGAATCGCTGCTTGATTGTCACTGAAGATTTTCGGCTCCTTCTTGATCGGACATCCAAGTTCATTCAAAATATATTCCAACCGGCCAATTCCATACTACATGAAGAAATGCTTCGTAAGTTGTGAAATCTTTAAGGTCTGGCGTTGTAAGCCGGTTCTCAGCGGTGAAGGGGGGGACTCTAATGGGGTAGGATTACAATCGCATGGTATCTGTAGGCAGCGCTGGAGGAGCGCTGGCGGTTGGATAACAGGAAAGGTCCGATTTGAATTTATTTCAACTACTTAATTTTTTATTTAATTTCACTATTCCGCTGATCTTGTCTGTACGATTATTTTTCTTTTGATCATCTACTGCTTCTTTGATACCTTTGTACCTTAACTTTGTTGTACCTAGTTTATAAATAGGCAAACGTTTTTACTAACACAATTATAATATATTTCACACACATACATTTAACTAAAATACAAATTCACAACGTAAACAAAATCATATGGTCCTTTTAGTCATGTTCACAACCAAATCATATTGGAGAACGCATCACATCAACAGTAAAACTTCGTACTTGCCCGATTCCAAAAATGACTAGAACTTTGGATGGCTCTCCTGTAAAATTTGTCAATTGTTACTTGTTCACTTTTACCTATGACCCAAAGATATATACATATATATATATATATATATATATATATATATATATATATATATATATATATATATATATATATGTGTGTGTGTGTGTGTGTGTGTATAAATTATGTGATAGTTTAATTTAGGAGAGAAAAAAATAAATAAAACTACTGCCTTCAGCAGTCCTCCCCTCTTAGTTGAAGCACCTCGCTTCGGACACCCCGAAGCTCAGGGCAGTCGTTTGTCCATCTCACGAGCTCATTTGTATTGAGAAATAAATAAATAAATAGTTCTTTTTTAAAAACTACTTTCCAATTTAAAGACATTTAATATATATTTATATATATCTATATATATATATATATATATATATATATATATATATATATATATATTAGGGAGGAGTCGATTCCCGATACCGATTCTCGATACCACCGATTCCTAGGCATTGGTATCGGTATCGAGAATCGATCGCCTAAAGCCGATACCGATACCGCCCGGTGATGGGCGTTTTATTACACTACGGCACTATTGTAACCAACTAACAACGAAGATGGTTGTACCGTGCAACCGTTGTGTGAAGTTAGGAGTTGCGAAACATGAATTGTCCAAAACACAACTTGCAATTATAACTTTGTTTACAAGTAGGCTTGTGTTATTTTGTTTGTGACAACAGAAGCATTAGACAAAGCTATGTTTTCCAAGTATAAAAGCCTAGAGCCAGTCTTATTTGGAAATACCTTACAGTTACCGACGAAAAACTAAAAAACCAAGTCAGTCTGCTTAACTTGTTTTATTCAGAAAGAAATCAATCCTAGGCAATAAAAGTTGCCTATTAATTGATACTTGATAGATAACAAAAAAATATCAAATTTTGTATTTGCAAAAATCAAATTAACTAAAGCCTTGAATGATAATATAAATCTGAAATTTAGAATTTGTAATAAGAATTAATCTTTAAAATTTATTTAATTTTAATAAGTAACTAAAGCATTAAAGCTTCATTGGAACAAGAACTCCTAATGAAAATAAATAGAGATGGAAAATATATTAGCTAATTAGACTAATAACTTCATCTACGACGGAATGGTAAGCTATTGGTGCCAGTATTCATTGCGAGAGGCTATCGATAGCTGTGCAGTAACAACTTGCGGAACGTAACAACTTTGTGTAACCGTCCCACGCTCGTCGTGTAGCCGTTCCAGCCGTGACCGAAACGTAACAACTTCGCCCACCTCTAATAAGCAGTAGTTCTTTTGCATACGTCACCCTGGAACTGTTTCGCGAAACCGCGTTTAGCAATAACAGGCTGCCAAAATGTTGGTCTTTTTAAACAAAAACCTTAAGTAGAACAGATGCTGAATAAAGGTGTTATTATCCATGTTTTGTTTTTATTTAAAAATTACCTCATTTGCAAATATATTGGGATCAATTTTTTGTAAGTATAAGTTATATGTTGTACAAAAAAATTTGAATATATTACTAGTTCAAGAGGAATTTTTGTTTTTCACCTACAGTTAAGTTAGGTATTATGCGCCGATGATATCGGTATCGAGAATCGGGAATAGATTTTTTAGGTATCGGTATCGGGAATCGATAAATTTTGGTATCGACTCATCTCTTATATATATATATATATATATATATATATATATATATATATATATATATATATATATATATATATATATATATATATATATATATATATATATATATATATATAATGAGTTCTGGTTATGTCTATGTGGTGAATATAATTGGAGGTTGGGTTGACCAAACTAGAATTGAGTGGGTTTCTTTATGTTTTATTCAACATAATCCACAACGTTTCTACCCAGGGGCTGGGTCCTAATCGTGTGGTAATAACCTAAAACGAACAAGAAGTAGTTATAATAACCCAAAAAGAACACGAAGTAGGTATAATTTAAATGGTAGAAGTTTATGATCAGAATGGGGCAATCTTAGTAGTTTTGCTTATCATCTAATGGCTAAGATATTACATATGGTTTTTTTTAAAGTACCTACAGTTGGTTGAAATTGGTGGAGGGATTTTCAACAGCTAATTAAAACATTAGTTTTAGACGTAGGAACATATAAAACTTTGACAAACTTCGAATTACATACAACTGGCATGGTTTGGGCCAGAACCAGAAGTCAACTACAACTATCATCAAGCCCACTTATGCTTCTCTTAGATACATATTGTCTGTCTCTGAGCAAATCAAAAAGAAAGTTAACTCCTATAGTAAAAACGTTAAACTCGCTTCCTACAACAATAACAAAAACTAGAATAAACGCCACTTTTCCAAACCAAAATACTCATTGGTGATGTTGTGTATGAAATTAAATGTCAGGATTGTGATTCTCACCACTATGGTGAAACCAAACAAGCAGTCATTGATAGAAACCCCCATTTTTTATTGTACGAGAAATTTAATGAAGAAATGACCCACCACTAGATTTTTTAGCACTCACAATCGGGTGCGATTCTACTTTAAAAATGCAAAAATTGTGACAAACTGATTTTTTGAAGATATTTAATTGCCACATGTAATTCATGGTTATGGGGTATTTTTTCGTGCTGAACGGGAGCAATTCCGCTCTGAAAGTTCACAAATTGTGAAATACTGATTTGGTATTTCTTATAACATTTCACGTAGGATTCAAATCTACATTAAAAAATGGGGGTTCCTTATTTGAAAAACGAAGTTGATGTACATTACGCATGTTTGCGCAATGCGCAGTTTTGTAATTTTTGAGATCCTTAAAAAAAAAAAAAAAAAAAAAAAAAAAATTGTCCAAGAAACGCGTATTTATCCGGAATCAGCGTGAAATTTGTTATAAAATACAGGCCAAAATAATTGTGTCCGGCCATACTAACAGTTCAGCCCACGGTGCGCCGCTGCGCTGCTTAGAAATCATTCAAATAAAACGTTGGGGAATAATATTCCCGAACTATACTATACTCTGTGCTTTTTCGGATTGAAGTATTAACCTTCTGTGTTGCTTGGGTTTTATTGTTGTGTGAATTTTCAAACCAATACAGCAATTAAAGGTTTCATCAAGAGACCTGCCTAGATGGCTTCCTGGTAATCATAGTTGACTGCAGCATCGTTGATCTGTGATTATTTATATTCTTAGAAACCAAGAGATCCATTGTAACCCAAACTTTGCATCAGAGCCTTATTCATGGATCCAACTCGTAGAAAGCCGGTTTGCTTCTGTTTGTTCGTCGGTGTGAAACAGTTGAGTGGATATGTTCCAGAAAAAAATTGTTTGTAGTTGGATATAAGGACTGGGGTGAGAATATATCCTCGATTATTTTATTCATACGCTTAAGAGTGATAGAATGATATTGTGGCCAGTAACTTTTTTTATTCACTTTGCAAATTCTCAAGAGGCATTCCACATAGGCATTCTTCTTTCTCGTCATCTCATCAGAGTGATGAGTTTATTCGACATATTAAGCGTAATCTCCTCGTCTTTCTGCTCATTTTATACTGAGTGGTGCAGTCATAGCTCTTGTTGTAGGCTATTTAAAATTTAGGAGGTTGAAATCGCATAATGTAAATTCCTATATTAATAGTCTGGTTGTTTGTTTGATATGAACTGAAGTCGCTTGTGAACTTCTAGCAAGGAGAATGTACAATTCAAAAAATGGGATGTTCTGTAAACCGTAAATCGATCATTTCGAATTAATCTTGAAGAAATATGCTAGCATCACTACTAAATACACTGATGGTTTGTGAGAGAGTTCTCTTTAACTAAAAAATGTCAGATTGCTGGTAAGTGATCTTCGAGAAAATTTACATGTCACGTGAGCGTAGTCACTGTCGCCATAAGTAAAGTGAGTGCCCAGACCAATAAAAAGTAGAATATATTTTAAAACAGTTTAAAAAATTTGCAGTTCTCTCTCTCTCTCTCTCTCTCTCTCTCTCTCTCTCTCTCTCTCTCTCTCTCTCTCTCTCTCTTTACTACACTCTACTAGCACTGCTACTTTTTAAAATCCTTAAGTTTGGATCTCCTAGTTATCTGCGGAATAAATTCGAGTACATGGCAGATATCCATAATTTCAAGACTCGAAACGCTGTAAATCTGTTACAGATTCCCATTCACAGAACAGAGTATTTAGGTAAATCTTTCAATGTACAGTCAGTTCGGATATACAATGATACACCCGGATTGTTTGACATAAATAAGTCAATAGTTACTTTCAAGAAGGACTTTAAAAATAAAATGTTACGGTTATATGAGTGAGATTATCATCCATCAAGGCTACTAAACATACCCATTATTTTTTAGCTTCAATTTAATTAATGAGATTCATCTACAACTTCACATATCAATCTTGTGTAAAGTTACGAGACGTCTACATGATTTTTGTTTTGATTTATTCTACGTAAGTATAAGATATACAAAATAAAAAATACTTAGTCATTTGCGCAACCACACTTCCATTCATTTTTTTGGTTTAGTAATTTTTGGACGACTGATTATCTATATTTATATAAATGTGTAATGATTATTGTCATATAATGTAAAAGAGGACCCTACGGTCCTAATTGTATGACATCCATAAATAATAAAGTCAAACAGTCTCTCTCTCTCAAAAATAAATAAATAAATGAAAATAGAATGAGAAAAAATAAAATAAAATAAAATCCTAGAGATATGAATGGGTTTCACTTCTAATGACAACAACTGAAGTATTCGAAGGCGGGAATCTGTTGTACCTCGTATCCGATGGATAATGTGACTCGCAGAAGGCGGAAAAACGAACGTAGCTGACATCAGGTAAGTGACGACAGTATGACGGGCTTCACCCACATGCGATTCCTATCCTCACCGTCGTTTGCGATCACTTCCAGGCCTGCATTTCATGCGGGTGCTTCTAACTTCTTTGACGTCAGGAGGATTTCCCACAGGACCTGCATGTAAACTTATGTATTTGAGATGCCGATAGGAAAATCTTGTGAATTTTGTATACTCGGTTCCTAGTTTCACCCAATTCATTATAAGGCTCGAGAAAAACGACTATTTCCGGAACTTCGTGTGTACTCCCTAGAAAACAATGTGAAGCAAGAGTTTGGCATGAACGAATTCGAAAGGCACCTATGAAGAGTCTTTATTGTCTTTTAAAAGCTTCTTGTTTGGGCGAAACGTATTTATTGAAATGTCAATACATACATGACACAGTACATACTAGCTATAAATGTATCTAATAAAGGCCCTTTATCTTGTTTAGGTACTAGCTATACTAGATAAATGGTGTGATTAGCAAATCGACCTTAGTGTCTGATGAGCAAAACGTTTTCAAGAGAAACAAAAATATTGACAGTTTCTGGACGATATGTGTACTACATTTATTTTACAACTTATAATATCGATAATGCAATATCTCAACTGTAATAATATTAATATATCGATTAATTATAAAGGATAATTAGATAATACATAATAATAAATACTATTAATATTAATAGGTAATAAATAATATTAATATTAATAATAAGTAATATTAAAATAATAATAAATAATATAGGGTGTTGTTATATATGAACGAAATGCGTCTCAAGGTTTGTCTGTAAGCGTGCGTGTGTGTGTGTGTGTGTGTGACTGCTCCAAAACCCAGCTCATCTGCTGAGTTCGCTGCTGCTCTACATGAGTCAGTAGATGGTAAGGAACTCCGACAGTGCTCTGAATCCCCAATTTCTTCCCAGTGGGCGGAATGGGCTTCAGAGGGCATTGGGGCCCGCGACTACTGCCGTTTTCATGCCGTCCGAGTGGCTACACCAGCTACCTCGGTGAGGTGTTCACGGAGTAGTCGTGGGACAGTGGACACCCTTATCCGTGCCTGTCGGGGTAAAAAATGAGAATCTGTATCGTGTGGTGCAGCAATTTTCTCAAGCCCTAGTAGATAGTCTGGTTTCTTTCAAATTCGAAGGATAGACGATTTAATTGGGAGAAGACGATTTTATCATCCCCTTCCAATTCTAACACGTTTGTATCATTAGCAGCTGATGCTCGTACGTGAAATCCTTTTTACAATTTTTATTTCTAGTTTTCATCTGGTTTTGATGAACTTTTCAGAGAATGTACGGGTTAGGCTGTAGATGGTCAGCTATCCATGTCCATTGTTCACCTTATCGATACTTTATCGGGGAATGCACAGCGTAAATTCCATCTAGCATCATTTTCTCATGGCCTATTCGTCTGATCTCACTCAAATTCGGAGGATATTTGGGAAATGACGATTTGATAGTACTTAACTACTACAAATAAGTACTTATTTGTAGTACTTATCTACCATATTTCATCTTACTCATCAGCACCATCAATTTTTAGGAGTTCACATTTTGGATTTTCGTAATTTAAGTTTGGCATTTCAAAAAAAATGAAAATAAAAAAGCTGTGAGGATGTTTTTCTCTCTCTTTTTTTATGTTTTACCATACATATCCGTTATGGTACCTATTAAATCCTTAAAATTTTTCATAGGTTCCTACATTGTGTGTATTTGTGTCCTTCTAAAAAACACCTGTCCTTAGAAATGAACTGGCTAATGACAGCACTTGTATACAAAGGCATATTGGTAAGTACGAGTAATGCAATACTACAGAGTCCCCTATGTAATTGTGGGTTGTTTTTGATTTTGGTGGAATAGCGAATAGATCGTGATTTTACTGGATGGAACTACACTGTCCATCATATCCTAATATGAATGCTGCGGAGAATCCCCCCCCCCCCCCCCCCCCCCTCCGTAGTCTAACAATTATAAAGTATGAACTGCTTTTATAAAATGGTTGAAAATATCACGATAAATCCCCCCCCCCCCCCCCCCAAGACCAAATACTTTTGAGCAACATCGGAATCACTCTCTCCATTTACCCCAAACAGTTGGTCATTTTAAAATTTCCCGAAGTTTGTAGAATAACTGGGCAGAAATCTGGATTGAACAAAAATCATTCACAGAAATCTGATGGGAATAGTGAAAACAGTGATTTTTAATATTAGATACCCCCTCCATTCACCCGTTATAACTTATAAACCCTTGAAAAGAGTAGGTACCTACGTCAAACCGTTAGGAAGTGTTTATGTGCCAAAAATTATTTCTATTCAAATTTTCAAGGTTTCAAACTGGCTTTATGTCACTAATGATCAGTGTTTATAACAGTATTATACAAGTACACCTGGTCTAAATAAGTACAAAAATTCGCTCTCTTGTTCAACTGGAACTGGCATGAGTATAGGTCGACCAGAAATGGTCTGCGTTCCGAGGGCGAATTCTGCTGAAGGAAAAGGAACTACTTATCTCCTATCATTTAAAAATTGTTGGCGCGTACGATATTTTTTCAAAATTGTTTCCCTCACGAGTGTCTATTTCCCTCTGTTCATCAGCGAGAGCATCTGCCCTCAAACTTTTATGTTATTAAATGAATTGATGCGTAAATTGCGTTCGATTCCTTCTTCATATATATATATATATATATATATATATATATATATATATATATATATATAATTAGAAGAAGAAAGAGTATTTTTTGAATATTCCCTGGAACCAAGCTTGTATCCAACGTTTCATTGTTGTTATGTTGGAGTTACTCAATCATTGAGGTTGAGTCCAGGAGGCCGATTTGAACCCAGTACCCACCTATGGGCCCGTTCGGACTGTTGAAGTAGCCGGTCGTTCGATTTGTCAGGCATCTTCTTCAACACCTTAACACCAAAACATTCGTCGAAGGTGACTGCTTGACCGTGCGTTCTTGCATGCAGCTTTATCGGTCGTTGCTGGGACTGACTCAAGGAAGCTCTATGGTTATTCATCCTTAGATTCAGTTGGGATGTCTTCCCCACATTAAAGCTCCTTGACTGATCATCCTCACACTTTTTGCAAATCAGCTGGTACACGCACATCCGTGACTGGCACTCTGCTGATCCTTGGCTCCTGTACGTGTGGTTGGTATTTGGGGAGGTGAAATCCGAGTCCTCAATGACCAAATCACAGAGTTTGCATCTCGGTCTTTGGCATGGGTGGAGACCTCGTTGCTGCGGATTCTCACGCTGGACAGCTGGATGCCGATGTGACAGTATTTCACAAAGGTGCCTCCCGAAATACCTCCTGGGTCAGTGGGCTTGAGTTCAAGATTGGCTGGAGTTCCCTGAGGATCCCATTGATCTTTTGAGCCCCATAAAAGAAAGTGGTCACCAGTGGAACTCGATCACTTGTTGGCTTAGGTCTTTGTTGGTAGTTGACATGGGATGGAACCATTCTGTCTTCTACAAAGTGTCTTGGGTAACCTCTCTCCATCAATTTGTTTTTAACCCCGGACAAATAGCCTTCCAAATTCCCCCTAGTGTTGCATATTTGGTGGCCTCTAACAGACAATGATCGTGGGATAGATCGCTTTGTGTGTGGAGGATGACAACTCTCATAGTGCAGGTAAAGTTGCTTGTTTGTAGGCTTTACGTGCACACTGGTCGAGAGGTTTCCATCCTCCATCACAATGTCTACATCGAGGAATGATGCTGTCGACCTTGAGTATGACCACGTGAATGTGACAGAATAGCGGGAGTTCAAATCGTTCAGGAATGACTGAAGTTCTTCCTCACCATGTGGCCAAATCATGAAGGTGTCATCGATGAACCGCTTCCACATCAAAGGAGTTTTCTCTCTTGATGTTAGGAAGTTATTCTCCAATGCAGCCATGAACAAATTGGCGTAGGATGGTGCCATGCGTGTTCCCATTGCTGTTCCCCTCTTCTGCAGGTATACCTGATCACCGAACTTGAAAACATTCATCGTCAACACACATTCAGCCAGTTTCACCAAAAAACTGGAGGATGGGATCCTCGTTCTGAACGCTCCTCGAAGAAGTGACTAAGAGCTCGCAACCCTTCATCATGTGGGATCTCAGTATACAATGAATTCACATTAATAGTCACAAGGATGTCTCCGGCTGGAATTCTCATCTCGCTAAGTATACTCAAGAAATGTTGAGTATCCTTGATGTAAGACGGCTGGCTCTGGACAATAGGCTGAAGATACGAATCTACATACGCCGATATTCGTTCTGTTAAGCTGCCGAAACTCGCTACTATGGGACGGCCTTAACAGGCTTAACAGAACGAATATCGGCGTATGTAGATTCGTATCTTCAGCCTACTGTCCAGAGCCAGCCGTCTTACATCAAGGATACTCAACATTTCTTGAGTATACTTCGCGAGATGAGAATTCCAGCCGGAGCCATCCTTGTGACTATAGATGTAAACTCTTTGTATACTGAGATCCCACATGATGAAGGGTTGCGAGCTCTTAGTCACTTCCTCGAGGAGCGTTCAGAACCGAGGATCCCATCCTCCAGTTTTTTGGTGAAACTGGCTGAATGTGTGTTGACGATTAATGTTTTCAAGTTCGGTGATCAGGTATACCTGCAGAAGAGGGGAACAGCAATGGGAACACGCATGGCACCATCCTACGCCAATTTGTTCATGGCTGCATTGGAGAATAACTTCCTAACATCAAGAGAGAAAACTCCTTTGATGTGGAAGCGGTTCATCGATGACACCTTCATGATTTGGCCACATGGTGAGGAAGAACTTCAGTCATTCCTGAACGATTTGAACTCCCGCTATTCTGTCACATTCACGTGGTCATACTCAAGGTCGACAGCATCATTCCTCGATGTAGACATTGTGATGGAGGATGGAAACCTCTCGACCAGTGTGCACGTAAAGCCTACAAACAAGCAACTTTACCTGCACTATGAGAGTTGTCATCCTCCACACACAAAGCGATCTATCCCACGATCATTGTCTGTTAGAGGCCACCAAATATGCAACACTAGGGGGAATTTGTAAGGCTATTTGTCCGGGGTTAAAAACAAATTGATGGAGAGAGGTTACCCAAGACACTTTGTGGAAGACAGAATGGTTCCATCCCATGTCAACTACCAACAAAGACCTAAGCCAACAAGTGATCGAGTTCCACTGGTGACCACTTTCTTTTATGGGGCTCAAAAGATCAATGGATCCTCAGGGAACTCCAGCCAATCTTGAACTCAAGCCCACTGACCCAGGAGGTATTTCGGGAGGCACCTCGGATGACCTATCGACAGGGAAAGAACCTTGGTGAAATACTGTCGCATCGGCATCCAGCTGTCCAGCGTGAGAATCCGCAGCAACGAGGTCTCCACCCATGCCAAAGACCGAGATGCAAACTCTGTGATTTGGTCATTGAGGACTCGGATTTCACCTCCCCAAATACCAACCACACGTACAGGTGCCAAGGATCAGCAGAGTGCCAGTCACGGATGTGCGTGTACCAGCTGATTTGCAAAAAGTGTGAGGATGACCAGTCAAGGAGCTTCTATGTGGGGAAGGCATCCCAACTGAATCTAAGGATGAATAACCATAGAGCTTCCTTGAGTCAGTCCCAGCAACGACCGATAAAGCTGCATGCAAGAACGCACGGTCAAGCAGTCACCTTCGACGAATGTTTTGGTGTTAAGGTGTTGAAGAAGATGCCTGACAAATCGAACGACCGGCTACTTCAACAGTCCGAACGGGCCCATAGGTGGGTACTGGGTTCAAATCGGCCTCCTGGACTCAACCTCAATGATTGAGTAACTCCAACATAACAACAATGAAACGTTGGATACAAGCTTGGTTCCAGGGAATATTCAAAAAATACTCTTTCTTCTTCTAATTTTGACAAAGACTAATTCGAAATATCAAAAACCTTTTCCTCTTTATTTCTGTGAAATTTCTTTAACTTTAATTAGTATATAGTGCAGTAGCACAGTGTCCACAATCAAGTGCATATATATATATATATATATATATATATATATATATATATATATATATATATATATATATATATATATATATAAAATATATATATATATATATAAATTAAGTAATAGTCGTGGAATATATATATATATATATATATATATATATATTTTTTCAATACAGTAGACTCTCTCTAACTTAAGCCTAGTACGCACAGGGATTCTTTGTTCGGACTCTTTGTCGCGGAGCTGAGTCTCGGACTCATTTTCTTGCATCCGGGACGCTCAGCGACATTGAGTCTTGCATCTCGTGTGTTGCGTTTTAGTATTTTTTGAGTCCCATACGGAATGGGATTCTTTGAACAATGTCGCGCAACATTGAGTCAGTGCGTACGTGAATATCGAACAAAGTGGGCCTCTCACCGGTGTGTCTTCGTTGTTATCGCTTTGTAGTTATCGTTGTTATGCTTGTAGCTAAAAACGGGTAAAAATTGTTAATTTTTTTTAGCAGAATTTTCGTCAAAAGAACTTTATTAGGTAACAATAAGCTAGAAAAACAAGAAATTTGTGCTGAAAAAAGTAGGAACTTAAATTTCATTAACATCTGTCAAAAATGGATAAAAACGGCTTTAAAAAAAAAAAAAAAAAAAAAAAAAAAAAAAAAAAAAAAAAAAAAAAGCTTTATTTTTTTTTTTGAAAAATTTGTTCAAGTTTATTTGCCACAAAATCGGTAGTGAACATTTCTTCCTAGTTAAAATCCTAAATGTTCAAAACAATACCTATATACTAAGATAATTTACGAAAATCCGCTCATACGATTATGCTGCATGACTGGAACTTTTTACTAACTTATTAAGTCGTCTTATAAAATCGATTTGACATCAAATAGCAGGATTATCCAATTAACGCTGTTTCCAACGGTGGTCATATTTTTGATTTTGCAGTGATCTCAAGTGGAGTTATGGTCGTTTGAAGGTGGAAAACATATCTTAAAAATGAAATTACTCAGAAAACAAAGCATTAAAATAAATCTCTAACAAGTACTTTCGATCAGAAATGAGCTCTAGAATTTACCCATGAAGCATCATTACACCCTTCTTAGTGGTTGGCGCAGATGGGCTATCTAATGCAGATATAATAAAACATCATGTAGCATTTTTTTTACTCCGTAGAGCTATGTAAAGTGCTACTGCAATCCCCCAAAGCGCGACCTCGTTCGACATGGCTCAGGTTCAAACTAGATGCGTACACGATTTGCAGAGCGACAATGTCGCGGGGCAAAGAATCTGAGACATGAATCCGAGCGTCTGCAACAAAGAGTCCGAACAATGAATCCCAGTGTGTACTAGGCTTTACAGTAGACCGCACTAACTTACCGGAATGTGAAGAGGGAAAAAACATCTCTCTTTCCTTGTTTAGCATAGGTAGGTATTTGGTGGTGCACGGCCTTCCCGGAAGGTTATGAGAAGGGAAAGAACATCTCTCGCTCCTTTTTTCTAAGAATCACTTACCAGTGAATCAATAATAGAAGAACTAAAAACATTCACTCTCTAGGAATGACTCTTGCTTCACACTATTCACGCGTATAGATACGGATAGATTGTGCTACAACATGCACCAACAAAATTCTTGGACACACGTATAGATACGTGGAAATGGTTGGATACGTTGGAACTCAAAGCTAAGAAAAAATGTAGGCACTTCTCAGTTGTACCTAGTCAACAAATAATCAATACCTAATTGGTTACGAAATGTACACTTTCCGTGTTTATTTAATTAATATACACATAGGTACCATTAAATGAAATGATAAGTTATTTTCATTACAACTTTAGCGAAATTATCTTCGCATCACTCGCCAAGTGACAAATATTCACCTTAGAATGCTCCTAATTTTTCTTACTGGAGAAGTATGTACTCGGCGACATCGTAAACAATCTCCCTAGCTTGTCCCCGAAGTTTTTTTTCCGAAGTGAAAGGACAAAGAACGTTCAGTTTTAGGGGTGTTGTTCATAACGAATAGATGAAATTAATGAAGATGAAACGTTGAATAATGAAGGCAAAATGAATCACGGGAAGTAGAAAACAGTTGTCATGAAATTATATGAAAACTCGAAGCTGTCACGCATTCACCAAAAGCAGTGCAGCCAACCCTCAAATGCGAAATTTCTCTTCGTGGTAATTTTACCTAACAGGGTTGTCTTCTAAAAGTTGCTCCAATGAGTAGTTCACTTTTTTACCGCATAGGGCGCACCCTGGGAACGCAGACCATCTCTGGTCGACCTATAGGTGCCTAACACTCGTTCAAGCCCAAGTAGTAAACATTTTTTGGTTGACTTTAGTGCACTGGTATTCTTTTTCCAAAGATAACTACATTAGATATTCATCATTACAGTAGAAAAGCTTTATGAAAAAGAAGCGGAAAACAGTACAAGATCTGCGTAGTAGGAAAAATAAGCCTCCAACGCCGTGCTTTCAGGATTCGGGCCCCGTAGAAATGGGAGTTCTGAAAAAATGTTTCAGGCCGATTGCATAACTTCCCTTTTTGGCCCTTACGGGATGTCGGGGAAGTAAAAATAGTGCAGTGAAGCGTTCCCAGGTGTTAGGTACCGATTCTATCTAATCAAAGTTTCATTGCTTACTTACTTCATTGGTTACTGTCATGCAGTAAGACCAAGACCAAATGAGCCTTGTTTTTCACTTCATATTATGTCAATTTTTTTCAAAGTTTGAGCTCAGGGTGCTTAGAAATCCTTAACTATTGAATTATGTTGAACCATTTGATTGTGGGAGATGTGAGGGTGATCTGTCAATCCGCCACTTCCTGGAGGACTGCCCAGACTCGATGGAACTCCGAGTCTAGCGTCGGCCCGGGTTGACGTTTTATCTGGACCAGACAAGGTCCAGTCACTGTTGCGTACCTGAGAGCCGCTGAGCTCTATTACGAACTGTGATATCTGATCTGTGATGTATTTTTGTACAATCTAGTCATAGTTTTATTCATTTTGCTAATTATATATAGTGACATATATAGTTAGTTATTAGCCTATTCTTGATCTAGTCTTAGTTTTATTATTTTGTTTTTGAGGTTTTTTATCCGCTTTAGGGGCTAAACAGTGGCCATCACTGTTCCCCTCATTTTTCCCCCTCCGATTTGCCGGTGGAGTCCGCCATGGCACTCGGTTTGGTGTCGGAGGGCAGCATGATGGCCCTCTCAAAATTATGCCACTTGCAGTGTCCCTTTAGACATATTTTTCAGTTCCGCTAATGACCCTTCTGGTTAAGGTGCGGCTTTAAACCATTAAAAAAAAGAGAGAAAAAAAATTATATTGAACCATACCCGTGCCTTCATAAGGGCAGTCTTGTATCCCTTCCTCGTCCTGCCTATTTGGCAACATGTTGGTAAACGAAACAGACCCCATCGGTATGCGTTAATTTTGCCTTAAAAACCCTCTATTTCTCAACAGTTGATGGATTTCAATGCTTTGGAATTATAAATTTATATTCCGAAAGAGGATGAAAAATTATTGTAAAAGAGCCCAAACACCACGTTAAAATAATCTCAATTAATAGCATTTTTTATAAAGACGAAACCCCTATTATGGTTCATTCTATGGGATCTATGCACTAATTTTAATAATTCACTTCATAATGTAGCTTAGAACATAACTGCTATAAGTAATAATTTGGTTTTCTGCCTTTTAGCGAATTTTCAATAATAAAATGAGCAATTTAGATGGCTTCAACATTTTAAAAATGGATTTGAAGGGTCGGGGGCCCCCTACAATTAATTCCGTTTCGTAAATCAAAGAACACAATCATGAATTTTAACATCGTATATATATATATATATATATATATATATATATATATATATATATATAAATATATATATATATATATATATATATACAAATTAATGGGTGAAAGAAAATTTCACAGATATAAAGAACGAAGAGAAAATTTTGATATTTCGCTGATTGAGCTGGATCACAGAAAAAATACGAATGGGCATTGTTTGCATGATGATGCTTGTTAACAGTCTAGTTGCCTGCATTCATGGAGAGGTTAGCATCATGAGCTTCATCCTTATACTTTCATTCAGTCGTTGATGTTGAGGTTGGGTGGGCGGTTTGCACCCAAGATGGCCCTGTGACCTCGTTCTGACTGATGCAGAAGTCTATCATTACTTTTCTGCACGATTAATTGTTTAATAATGTATTTAATTATTAGAATTAAGTTTATTATTTTGTGATCGAATTTTACCCCCCTCCCCTCATCCTTACTTCAAGTTTATTAGTTGCTAATTTTATTCAATTGTTTGCTGCGTTTTATGAACCACTGATCTATCTACCCAACGCAGAAGGACTGTCGATTAGAGAAACAATAAACCTTTGTGTAATGATTTGCAGCTTTTTGGTATGCGCACCTATAAAATTAACTGATAAATCATTCAGCTGTCATATTCATACAAAGCTGTCATAAAAAAATTACCAACGATATCTATAGCTTAGATCAGCTTTGAAGATCATCATGTACTCACATAATATACCACTCATTTATCGCACACGTGTATTACACATTTTCTTCCTCAAATTCATCGATGGAAATTCCAAGTTTTTATCTCATCAACAGGTTTAATTTCCATTTAATGACAACACAGGTACTTTCAATTTAAAAAAAGCGAAGTGAACTACTTTCCAACTGAAGAATTTTAAAGGTAAAATAGGCCATATATTCAATAAATGTATTTAAATCATAGGTATGCACTAGTTACGCGAAACCATGTTGTGTGCATAGCATAGAGTCTAAAACATCAGAGAAATATTCCTATACATGAGAAATAATATAAAAAGATAATATAAATTAACAATTAAAAAATACAGAAGAAGGAAATGATTTATTTTCTATATTCGGTAGGAAGTGGGTAAAACGCAATATAGAGCGATGAAGATACTTGGGAGACGATCCGTTTATATGGTATGGAAGAAGAACAGGCAGCCGGGCGTTCTTGACTGTCCCACTGAACTGCTTAGCCCGACCTCAACATTCACCATAACTAACTGATAACCATAATGCCCCGAAGAGACTGGATGGTGATCATATAGGGCCGGTAAGGACCATAGCAGAGCAAAGCTCACATCAACCTTTCGTGACGAACCAGGGAAACACACCTGTTCGCCACTTTCTGGCCTCTCTGTGTCATCCTTCTGCAATTCAGTGCTTCTTCAAGTGAGCTTGTTGTTTGGAACACAGTTTGTGGGTAATGAGGGATTTTCGCCACTACCGGTTTTAAGGCACGCACGCTTGTCCTGATTATCAATCATATTGAGCATTTAGTGTCAGCACCCTTCGGGGTACACATAGGAAACCAGGAAATCATCCTTCATTCATCGCCTACCTATTAATTTATTACTTTTTGCAACCATAGCTCTATCGTGCACTCTAAAATTACATTTTATTAATTTCCTCCGCACAGGAACTAAAAAGTTAGCCTTGTTATGATTCGGAGAACCGACGTGGAAATATCAAATTAAAGGAAAGGACTAAGAGACATAACACAGATTCCGTCGTTTATCTTTCGGAATGGATTTATGAAAGGTTGCCAAGTTAAAAGGGTTCCTTTTCAAAGGGTCCTGAACCCCGGATTGGTCTGAAAGGTTCTCCTGGAACGGGGGCCGAGAGATAACGGTGACAGCAACATCAGAACTCGACCTATTGTGAACTACTCCATCAGTCTTCCTTCCTAATCGACACAATAAACCCCTGTGCTGCCTTTTCGCTCGTCGCTCTCGCATCAACAAGTTAACTTTTAATCGTTTAGTCGTCGCCCGTACCTGAATTCTCTTCATCAATCCTCGCCAGATATGATTCTCTCCTGAGAGACATTGTTTACTCCGAGACGCAAACCCGGGTTTTCGTAAAGAGATGGAGGCTAGCAAGATCTTGATAAATTTTTTCCTGGTCACAGCACAGACAGTGCACTAATGCACCGATGAACCCCCCTTGCCAGCCATACTCTCACTCCGTGATCATTGCCTCGTAGATAAGCTGCTGTAATAGATTATTTTAGTCATCAGCATCAATCGATTGACTGATTGCCAGTAAGCAAAAGCCCCACCTCCGATACAAGTATTCGGTCTGTTGCTATAATATATTAATTAGATTATGTGAGTACGAAATTCAAGGCGATATCTCCCTTTACGATCGAGATACCAAATCCGTCCCTTCACCAACAAACTAGGCACCCTAAAAGAAATGTTAAAGCATAAACCATCATCACTGCGTTTAGAATAAACCTTACCTGGTGAAACAGAACTGGTTTTTAATGAAGCCCATAGTTTTCGTGCTCTTGTACGAGTATATAGGGGAAATTGCATCACTTGATGCCACTACCGTTCTTCTCTGTTGTTATTTTGCCAGGGACATTTAATTTAGTGGTTGTGGCCACGAATTAGTCATCAATGGTATGACTTTTATTGAATGACTTCAAGGTGGTTAGTTTTATAATTGTTAGCTTGTTTGGGATTTGAATTTCCTCTGGTTAACTCCTTTCTCCGCCATACTTCCATTTTTTATTTTATTTTTCGTCATTAATTTGTTGTAAAGTTTAGTATCTATCTTCTACAAGGGCTACATGTTTCAACTTATATCAAACAAGACTCTCATGACTTACAACATTTCTTAACAGAAATGTTGTGTTTAACCATTCATTTCATGAACTTCAGTTTTTTTTATGGATCAGCAAATGCAAATATAAATACTATTGACGGTAGAAAATTCCAAAAACCATTGGTAGAAGAACTGTGCACTTCACAAAACAATTCTAGAGCACATTTTAAAACGGACTTCTCAAATAAAGTTATTGCACACGTTTGCATTCTATTGCAAGTTGCCGAGTCTTTCACAAAATCCGGTGTTAGATGAATAACAAAAACATGTTATTGAGTAATGCTTGTATCGCAGCGACCTTGCGAAAAACATTGGTCTTTCTCTCTACGAAACTGAAATACTTCCAATACGATCATGAACAGTTTTTATTTATTCATTTATTTTTTTTTAAAGGGTTAAGCCGCACCTCAACTAGAAGTGTCATTAGCGGCATTGTACAAAACAGTTTTTATTTTTTTATTAGTCTATTTTAAAGCACTTTTTTTCATGTTCTATTTTTTACCATCTCGGCAACCAAATTGCAGTCGTGTTCGAACTTTTGTAAGGTGAGGATATACGAAGTTCCGCTTTCTTTATCTCATCGACGCGATATCGGGACTCGACGGACAGGAGCCGCCACACAGATAAGTAATCGATCTCAGATTTATCTACGATTCCTGCTGCTCGTTATCTTAGTTATCGTTTTCTGATAATAAAGGCCACAGTTCAATAAAATGACAGGGGCCGGAAGAGGACCCGACCCTAAACCATCTGATATCTGTTACACGAAGAAACAATCTTATACCTAGTTACAAAAAGAAGATCCTTGTCCATTCATAATACTCATCGAAAGCAATGATGATACTAAATCAGGTATCTCTAGAATCCATCCAATGGCAATTGGTAAATTCATCCACTTCAAACATCCTGAAATTGCACAACATGTTCTCAACATTACGAAAATCGGTCAAAATCGCTTGAATAGAACTAGCTAACTACTGTTCGGCAAACAATTTCCTGTATCAAAAGAAATGAAGGGAAAAGTTTTAGCGATCATATACCCTTTCACTTAATACACAAGAAAGGTGTTATAAGAGGAGTTGACACACTGATGGAATTAATTAAAGGTCCAGTTAGAGAGCATATTTGAAACTTTGTATGAGAAAACAAGAACGAGATCCAAATCAAACAATGGAATTAGGCGAAGAAAATGCCGCGAATAGTAATTTATTTAGCTCTGTCCCGTCCCAAACCGTGCTTATCACAATTAGGGGATAATCTCTCCGCCCTGTCGTCAACATACTATTTGTATGATGCAATATTTTACCATACATACAAAATGTAATTCAATCATCGAGAAATTCGTTAACAGTTAACAAACTATGGATATTTCGGACTCCGTCTAATACGTCAGTCATGCTTGTCGTTAGCAACATCTCAAAAATTTAGTACCTATCTTCGGGTTTTTTCTCTGAGATCGGAGTTCGAATATCGCGGATCTTTGCCTTTTCAATTTAATTGTTTGTATTTTACTCGTTCTTTCAATAAATTTAGTTCAAAGTGTACAATTGTAGTGATCTTTTCGTTTCTTAGCGGTTCCCTAATTTTACTAGTATGACTGTAAGTTATATTGTGGCATCCCTTGTAGGGAGCTGAGAATTAGAATTCCGTAAATTTCGCGTTGAATTTCGTTTCAGCCTCGTGAAAACCATGACGGAAGATTTGAATAATCACCTACAAACATTGAAGAAGGAAAGAACGCAGTCACGTCGACTTTTTACGAAGACTGTAAAGAAGGCAAAATATGTTTTTGACGCGGACATCCCTCATGACGAGTTGAGCCAGTTGTACTCCCAATTTTTATACAAAGCAACGAGACTGTTGAAGACTCTGTTAGTGCACTTAGTATTGCTACTGAAACTAACGAAGAAGTAATAAGTGAAGAATATGATTTACCTGAGCATTATCGAGAAACCTACTTAACTGCTGTGTCCAAGTGAGAACAACATACTCAGAAGGAGCATAAGTTTACAATGAGTTCGGATGTGAGGGGAAGAAGGTCTGTTCTCAAGCTCCCAAAAATTGTTCCTTACCAATTCGATGGCCAACTTAAGAATTGAATTTCTTTTTGGTCAGTGTTCAAACTTATACATGAGATGGACGAATGCGACGACAGTGAAAAATTCCAATATCTATACGTGTATCTACTGTCTTCTAAGCGAATGTTGAGATAGAATTTTCTCACAGCTTGATCGTCTTCGGTATCTGCATGGTTTTCTGTTATCGCCATGACATCCAGTTCCCATGTATTCCGAACTTCATTGGAGAACGTCTTATCAGCACGTACGGTAATATTGAGCATTCAATCCACTCAAATTTATTCGCTTCTCGAATGTATCTCCCACCGTGTGAGTAAGAAAACATAAATCGCTACGCATATCTGGTTTTGCTCGAAATCATCCACTAACAATTAGTCCTAATTTTGTTGCAACCAAATGTAAACCTGGGTGTATTTCTTCCTGCTCCTTGCCCACAATCAATTTCCAATTAAAATACTGATATTCTGATTTCTATTTTTATCTGACATTTTTTCAATCTTATCCCTAATAGGCTTTTCAAATACCTTTGGTCAGTATCAGCATTCCCTTGAGAAATTAAGCCAACTATTTCAGGTACATCATTGGCGAATATCTTCAAATGTTTTCCATTATTGAGCTTAATATAAAGATCTACCAAAGTAGTTGTAATATTTACTGGACATAATTTACTGAAAACCAATACAGAGAGAGTATTTTTACCTAGAGGCTTCAATTTCAATTGTTTGTGTTCTGTGGCTACTTGTGTCTAATATGCCTCTTACTTGTGTTGGTTGATGTGCAAGTATATTACAGACATCTGCTGAGACCGTCTGCAACAATACTTGTTCTATAGCCGCCAGTAGACCAGTTTCCATATGCCGCTCTTTTGAAGGCCCAGGCTGCTCTGCGGAGACTCTTTCTTCTCCTCTAGACTCGAAAAGCTTTGGACACACACTTCAATTATGTGCTCTGATTCTTTTGCAGTGGAGGCTGTTTCTCACTAGAACAATTATCATCTGAATGTGTTTTACTCAAGCAAAGCTCACATCTATCTTCCATCATAGCTTCTCTTCTTTCTACTGATTTATATTTTTTGCATTCATCGCTCCAATGGTGTCCGGAACAAAAGATACACTTAACTCTGATCACCTCCGCTCCAACTAATGTTTCAGTTGTGAAATGTGATGTTTTGGTCTCTGTGTCGCTATGATATGATCGAAATGGTGAGTAAACTCGTTCATGTGTTGTAATGATGCGTTTTAAGGTCTTGAGCAACGTACTGGTGGTCAACTTTTAATGAATAAACTTATAAATAGTGAAAATTTTGACACGATTATGGTAATGAATACATTTTCGCCTTAATGAGCTAACTCGCTCGCTTTACCGGTTAAATAGGAAGATAAATATTGAAAATTTTCCAATGGCATCAAATGATTGTTAGAATGAACATTTGTCTCGAATATTTGCCAAAATTCATTAAATTTCAAGATTTCGCCATTAAATTTTTCTATTGGTAATTTAGGTAATTTAGTTTTAAATAATAATTCTCTCATGTAGGGTCTGTGATCCACTTGCTCTGTTCTAACAACTCTCGGGGATGAATTATAATTGATAAATTGCCGGAGATCAACCGCGTACAGCGGCTGTTGCCTGTCCTGTGCCAGCCAGCCTTAACCCAAAATCCGTCTAACATTGTAAGAAGTTTTCGTTGTGCAAATAAGCAACGTTTTATCATATTCTGATCTATAATAATTGCACTAAGTTTTCACAGCTTTATTGTGAGTCGTCTGATTTCTAAGCAAATTGATAGTAAATAGTATTCATCAGAAAACACTCCAGTTATTTTTGTATGCTGATCTGCTTAAATTATATAGTTACACTTGCAACATTATACCTCGATTTACCAAAACAAAAGAAGGTATATTCCCCAGTGTAAAAACACGCAGTGCCTTGGAGATAATCCTAACCTCATCAAGTGTTTTGTGGACCTTGAAGCAGTAGGTCTGAACAGAACCATTCTCACTGAATATCATATTTTGCGGACAGCGATGATAAATTTATTGAGATGATCGTGAATCGATCAGATTTGTCCCAGTTTTTGTATTCACTTCCGAAAATCCTATAGCTCCTCCTGCTTTGGAATATATTATAAGTTAAATGAAATATAGCCTTCCTCAGATCATGGTTATCATCAAACTTTCGGGAAGTGTGTGAAAAAGAAGGAAGAAAGAAGGAACCGGGCTCTCACATATTTCCTATTGGACTTTGATCTCTTGGGCAAACACAAAACTTTCCCTATTCTTCCTCGATTCCTCCTCCGAAGTTGCAAACATAAATCTGGGAGTTCCCCCGTCCGAAAAAGACATTCATATGCTTCGAATGGCATTACCCAAGTTGGGTTATGGTGTTGTTTTTTGAGGAATGGCATTGGTCGAAGAGAAAGTAAAAGTATCAATGTTTCCTTTGAAATGAAGAAAACTCTTACTCAGCGGAATATGTATATATATATATTATTTTGAGGAGTTACAGAAGGTTGGAAAAAGATAGGAAACACTTAAATAAACTTACAAAATTGAGAGAATATTTCGCTGTGTCAGCGTCGTCAGCTCTAGTGAAGAAGTAGTAGGAAATTCTTCTTGTTTCCTGTATTGCTTGTCCATGTGGTGGTTCTTGGGTCGTAGAATGAGGAGTGGAGGAAGCATGGCAGGAAGGAGTAGGTACAAATGATGGTCTGGAATGATTTTGTGTGGGTGTGTGTGTGTGTGTGTGTGTGTGTGTGTGTGTGTGTGTGTGTGTGTGGTATACTTGAGGGGGTGAAAAATGAGGGTGAGTGTAAAGTGGAAGAAGTGTGATGTATGAAGAGGTTTGAGAGTTTTGAACCTAAATTGTGATGAAGTCTTTACATCGAAAGCGCTCGCCACCGCATGTACTCCCAGACTGTGCTAGTAATGACGGCACTCATCAAAAAGGTACGTAAATGTTAATTTTACTATTACCTAATCCTCCCATTACTGCTACTCTGTCAGTGATGTATTGAAATAACCATCCTTTCATCTAAAACACAACTCTGGCATTTGAGGTTGTACACTAAATTGGAACTTGTACAAGAGGCTGATGTCAGCTGAGGTTGTACACTAAATTGGAACTTGTACAAGAGGCTGATGTCAGTTTGAACATCAGCCTCTTGTACAAGTTCCAATTTAGTGTACAACCTCAAATGGAGTTGTGATGCATTCTACGGAGAAACGATGACGCATCTATCATGAATGGACATAGAGACTCTATTAGACATAAACCTCACCTCCCAATTGCCAAACATGCACCCACACCAACTTTGATGAGTGCTACAAGGTTCAAGTTGTCCGAGCCCTGAACAATAGACATGTGACAGACTGGCCTGGGAGTCCTCCTACATAGCAGTAATGGGACATTACGAGAGCACTCAATAGGAAGAAGTGAACTCACCACCTGATTGTTGGGGGGTGCCCATCCAGCCCATTTGTGATTTTGCTGTGGGGGGCTTTAAACAATTTAGGTCTCATCTCAAACCTCTTCATACATCACCTTCTTCCACTTTACACTACCCTCTTTAACTTTTTCACCCCTCAAGTACAAACACTGGCACACACTCACACACACACACACACACGCACACACACCACACACACACACACACACACACACATTTGTCACCACACACACAGTTGAACACACACACAGCACACACACACACACACACACACACACATACACACACACACACACACACACACACACACACACACACACACACACACCCACACAAATTCATGAATCATTTGTACCTAATTTTCCACTCTCATTCTACGACCCAAGAACCACCACATGGACAAGCAATACAGGAAACAAGAAGAATTTTCTACTACTTCTTCACGAACGACGCTGACACAGCGAAATATTCTCTCAATTTTGTAAGTTTATTTAAGTGTTTCCTATCTACCTTTGTGCCACAAATACATTATTTTCGCAAATTATCTATATATATATATATATATATATATATATATATATATTCATTTTTTATTAAAGAACATTTGTACATTTGTTGAGAAATGTGAATAGCGATGTTTCTAGTGACAAAATTATTTTAAAATTTTGAAAAGCACATAAATATTTGGTGGATATTTTAGTTCATTTCTCAGTTCATTAAGTACGATATAATTATTATTGTGTCGACTAAGTTTGACGATTTAAACAGTGGCTGAGACCAATGTAAAAATGTAAAAAATGTAAAAAAATCCAATGTAAAAAAAAAAAAAAAAAAAAAAAAAAAAAAAAGTGGTTGAGACCAATGAAGGAACAAGCACATCATATAAGTACACTTTTGATCATATTTTAGTTCATTTCTCAAATCAATCATTGGATTAATTTTTACCCTCCCCCATCTTAATCGCATTCGATGATACTAAAGTTATATGGATTCGAAATTACTTCATTGTTTAGAGAAGTCGAATCATCTTTTAAAGTGACCCACTTATATTAGCCTTCTTGTGGTATTTAAACGTTAACTTAGCTTCCTGAATACAGGGGTTTCATTCTTTTACTTATCGTAATTCATTTAATTCTTACTTATACAACAAAGGTTGAAGAATTTCGTACCACTTCACTCTCAATCTCTTAATTTGCTACCATAACTTACTTAACCTTTTGCGGACGCAAGGCTCTCAAGGTGAATCAAGCGTTGCGGTCGTATGGCATGTATCACATGCCAGCCGCCATTCGCTAACTAGGACGAAGCTTATTCTGTGATGATGAGTTAGCCTAGACGACATGGTATTTACATCGATATTGGAATTTTTGAACACTCTTACAAATATTGTTTGTGTTCCAAATTGAGTCACATTTTTGAAATTTCCCTGACTGATTTGTAATCTTCATGAATGGCTAACTTATGATCAAGTTAATTTTTTCGTAACTCTTCTAAAATTATTACTATTTTACTATTAAAAATTAGGTAAGATTTGGCACTCGCTTTTAATAGTTTTTCAATGGACCATTTTCATGGGTTCTGATCAGTGGAATTATTTTGATCAAATCGTGTTACTTATCTTAAATGCACGCTGCAAAAATTTCAACTACCTCAGCTCAATGGCTTTGGTAGAACATTATTTGGAACGCGACGAGTACACCAAGGTCAGGACCCGTATATTCCATTTGGTCTGACAAAAGTACTTTGGGGTATTTATCCGTCAAACCATTATTATGAACTATGAAAAATGAATTAAAGAGCATCAAAAATAATAAATAAGCACTATTTGTCCTCAACAAGGTCGTTATCTTCCAGAAGACTTAAAAGCTCGGCCTCAGTCCACCGGTGTTTTGCCATTGAGTATGAAAAATAATGTCGCAAACTTGAGAACATAAATATTTAGATAAAATAAGACTTATTTATTATATTGCAAGAACCTATATTTTATTCACAAAAACATTGGTTCTGGGAATATTTGAATGACTGATTGAATAAAACAGTTGGAAAAGAAAAAATTATGATCACAACCGTAATATTCCCAGCTGGCAATCCATTCCACGAGTTTCTCGTTTGGCAATTCATATGGAGGGAGCGGAAAAAGGTTTGTCGCCTGAATTATTGAAGTATTTTGTTGCCTAGGTATCTCAGATGGGTAAATACTGCCCAGAAATCGATTAGAAGTTCGTAGGAATAAGTAATTGAGGATAAAAGCAGCGGCATGTCTCACATGCCATACGTCTAAATCGAGCAGACAACAAGTGCATGTCACACATGCCATACGTCCGATAGCCATTTAACCTCCTCAATAGATGACGTCCAGGCTAACAATGGTCGTTTGGCATGTCACACATGCCATACGTCCCCAAAAGGTTAAGGGTAAATATTTCTATGAAATCTCGTCTGGCATGTCACACATGCCATACGTCCCCAAAAGGTTAAGGGTAAATATTTCTATGAAATCTATAACTGCCCACAATAACATAGCGCTGTTCAATATGATATAAATTCGAGTTTAGGGAGAGTTAGTTAGTATTAAACAAGTAATACCTACTGGCTTTATTAATCTAGCATATTGGCGATGTGCTAAATTTGGCTGAAATAAGCCCAACTGGCACCAACCAATATTGTTATTTCAAATGAGAAACCCTATTTTTATTGCAGATTCGGATTCAACGTGAAATTTCATGGATGATATACCTCACAGTAATTTTCCACGCTAAATTCTAAATTGGGCTTTAAAAAAATCGTATGTCACACTAATATGTGACCAGTCCTAGGAAAAGGGACCTTATCTTACCGGATGTTGAAATTGAGTTATTGCCATTTCTAGATTCTTCATACCCTGCTGAAAACGCTAGTATTAAAAAAAAAAAAAAAAAGGTATCATATATTTCCAAAGATATGATTTCTCGAAATCTGGTCTCGATACTCTATTATAATATATACCTACTATCTGGACTCGGAAAACTCATTTTGAGAAAAACGCGTTCAAAGTTTGAGCAACATTCAAAAGTGAATTGTGGCCGTTCTAATGTCGATATCAACTTGATTTTTTTACAAAGATTCGTGCTCATGTTGGGTTCATTTCACCATCACTGTTGATAATTTTGGAAGTGATGAAAAAATTCCAGTCAATTTACTGAAGAAAATCACACAAAATCGAACATTTATCAAACAATAAATTCAAGAAGAAAAAAACGCAACTTATAACTTCTTTAAAGAGAACAATACATAATGCCAGTCTTGTTAAAACATTAATAAGTAAGATTATTTACATTAAATAATAAAATTTTTGACGAGTACTGCGACGTTTTGGTGACGGAGGAGTGAGCTGCTCTTCTTCAGAAACCAATTGTTATACCAAAAGTTCTCCATGGCATCATTGTTTTTTCCCGTAGGGTTGGGGCACGCAATGTCTTTAGCTGCATCAGTGCAATACGGTATTATTTTTTTGCGGTCCATTTTCCACGAGAGAGGCGGTTGGGTAAGGTAAGGTTCCTTTTGTGTAATCACAACTACTTCTCATTTTTCGATATCATAATCAGCTAAACATCGATAAGTGACTAACGTACTGTGTAAAGGGATAGTTATTACATCAGAATCTATAAAAACCTGAAAATCGATATTTTTAACCATTTTATCGGAAAACGCTCTACCGAAAAATGTTCATAGTAAGAAAAAGTCCCTTTTCCTAGGATGGGTCACTGAGGTTAATGAGTTAACAATTCTTTGTCATCAGCTCAATATATTGACATTTCGTTTTAAATACATAGATTTACATATGTTGAAACTCTATTTGTAAACTCACTCAAGGTTGCCGGATGGTGTGTAAAACAAAACCAGACACTATTAGGGAGGAAGACAAAGAAAATACTAAAAATCATACAGTCATAAGTTTCATGCATATTCATATCACAATGTTATTCTATTAAGACATGTTCATTACCCTGCCCAATAGAACATACCCAAGGTTTCTATAATGTTCCAATAAATAATATTTTCTTTATTTTAAGTAATTTTTGTCTAAATATTAGATGAGTGTCAATACATAGGTACCAACCAGGTACCAACCATTTCAATAAGGATGCTTAATTATTCATACATATGAATCGCGGTATAGCAGACTATACCTACTGGGTGGATTCAGATAAATGATGAACAAACCCTTTCAGTGGAAAACCGGACATTTAGCACGCAGATCAACTTTCTATCTTTGCTCGGATACCTAGGTGAAAACCCGGGCTGTCAGGGCCACAACCGGACACCTCGCAACCCTGAACTCACTATTGCATTCCTGGGTGCGTTAATTTGATAAACTACCTGATTTCCCGGGCATGAACAATGTAGAAAACAATATAACATACAAAACAATCACTAAAATAAATTATGAGCAACTTAAACAACATCAATAAATTACAAATAATAACTTTTGAAACAATATACATGGCCATATTATCATAGTCAGGTCCAGTCTTGACGTAGATTTTAGCGTCTCAAGGATTAAGTCGAACTAGTCTTCTACCTGAAACTGAAATGGTATTCACATAATAGCTTTGAAAGAAATTAATAAGGAGAAATCACAAAGTTGAGAGAGAAAATGGTGAAGATATACTTAATTAGCTCAAATAAGAAAAATCTGCCTTTGGTTCAATGACACCAACGTACACACAAACACACAACACGCACATTCTTCAAATAAAACACAAGTAAAACTGCAGTAGCACTGTAGTGGCCGGAACAATACCTAGATATTCGTTTTTATAGATGAATAAATAAGAGTATTTGTTAATTTTAATACTCAAAAGGCGCTCTGAATTGGATGATCGAAGCAGTAGTTGGTGACAAAGATCACCTCGTCAAAACTTACGATGTGACTTTTAGAAAATGAAGAAAAGAAAAACTGATTTAGGGTTTTTATTTTTTAATTATTTAGTGCTCGAAAAAAAAAAAAAAAAAAAAAAAAAAAAAAAAAAAAAAAAAAAAAAACTTCAATTGAAATACATAAATTAAAACATCTTCAACTTACTTTTTAAACGTTGAAGAGTTAGGTTTTCTAGGATTCTCAGTAGACATTTTATTTCCTCGGACTGGATGAGCAAAAGATGGCGGAAAACTAGAAGGAGGGTGAGCGGGGTAAGTAGGCTTCTCTTCCTTGATCAGCAGATTCCTCCGAGAGGGCCTCGTATAGGATTTCGTCTTCAGACCGTAATCGACGACTTGTAATCATATGACCTACGGAATATATACATGTGTAGACCCACATCATGATCACTCCCGAATACCAATCTGCTATTTAGTTTCGATTTACATGTTATACTGATCAACCCCATGTATAACCATTTTAATAATATCGCAAGTGTGACTCTGTTTATAATTAGCCAATTTTCGTGAAAAATTAAGCAATTGCAATGGCTCGGAAAATTTTAAAAATCAAAACGTTCGAAAAATTTCTTCATTGAAATTCGTTTTGAGACGTTCTGAAATGAATGCTAGAGTTTAACGCTTTTTCATATACAAGTATACATGTATACATGAGGCGATAACTCTCCTTAGGAATTAGATAAAAATTCCGTCTTTGCGCCAAAAAATCAATCTTTCCAGACGAAAGGATGAGTTTGTTGGCCAACTTTTTTTGAGCACATTAAATTCGTCAAATTTCAAAAATGTACTAAAGAAATAACTAAAAATTGCTAAAAACGGCTAAAAACCATTAAATTTATATTTGTAAGCAGACTACTGCTCAATTGTTTATTAACTATAAAACAGAACATTTAATAATTTATGTACAAAATTATGCTGAAAAATGTACTTAAAGTTCATTTAAATTTGCTAAAAAAATCGATAAAAACAACAAAAAAAAAGCTAAAAATTCAAAACCTCTATTTGAATAGGAGATTATTATTTACAATACGTTTTTTGCCATGAAATTAATAATAAACAATTTCTTTGCACTCAAAAAGCCTAAATTTCAAAACAATTTAACATAGTACAAAACGATAATTTACGAAAATTCGATCATACGATCACGCTGCATAACTGGAACTTTTTTAAATCACATTCCCGTTAATCACATTGCAAGTATGATTAGAGTTATGGAATTGCAAGGGTAATATCTTTTTCTAGCTAATCGATAATCATTGGCACTAGTAACGCTGCTCTCCTGTCTGTGTATCAGTTGGTCGTCCGATAGTTGTGATTAGCAGAATATGATTAGATTAGTTCAAATTTACTCAACATTCATATCTACTCTTGAACGTTGGTCATATGGGAGTGAGGTTGGGCGAATCACAGTATTTCGGCATGCGAATCTTCACTGAAATACTGGAAACCGGTCTTTTGTGATGTGTTTGGATTTGGCTAAATAAAAGTTATGTGCAATGAAACGAGAATAAAGCAGTACAAAACTATTTTATGGGAACTGCTCAAAAGAAATATAACGATGATTCCGAATAATGTGTCACTATCCGTGACTATCTATCGTTGATAAGGTTTGCAAATAAATAGTTTTATAGGAAGTCCCTCTGATGATGTGTATTAAGGCTTCAAATGCTTTCTAAGACGAACTGCCTATAAGAATTGATCCAGGCGGATGTGCAACAATTCAAGGATGAGAGGAAAAATAACGGAGTAGAAATCAGTTTCACACCATTTTTGATGTGTTGCACACATAGTTGTTCAGAGTGTGTTTTAATTTGTTTGTTTCCATCAGAAAAAAAGTCTGCCAAGTTTGGGGGGGGGGGGGGGGGGGGAGTGTATAGTTTTATCAGATTTATAGTAATTTCCAATAGGAAAAAACGTCTGCCAAGTAGGGTGGTCAGTATAACTTTCTCACATATTGTACATGGACATATAGAATTAGGAGAAGAACAAAAATTCAACTACTCAGTACTAAAATGTTGGGTGGGCAGTGTAGCTTCCTTACATATTTTAACATGGACGTATAGAATTAATTGGTATTATTATTTCCACATACTCTTTATTTGGTAGCCCTTCTACACAGATAAAATAATGACCTATCTTTATTAAATCTAATAAACTTTTAGTGGTTCCACATAGTTTGATAAGTTTTAATTTGTTTGGAAGTAATTTCCAACAGAAAAAACGTCTGCCAGGTTGGGTGAAAAGTATCCCTTCCTCACGTACAAAAATTTAACAATCCGGAGGTTCTGTTAGTACTGTAATGTTCTTAAAACTAAACTTTTCGTGGTTCCACATGATCTTTATTCGATAGCCGTCCTACGCAGATAAGTGGCCTATCTTTATTAAACCTAATAAACTTTTCATGGTCCCACAAAGAAAATGGATCAGTAAAGACCATCGCATCTATACTGCCATATTGAGCGAGCGAAGCGAGCAATATTCCCTTCATTTTTCAGTTGTAATAAACTTCAACGGTGGGGCTCCCCCCCCCCCCCCCCCCCCCCCCGGCTAACTTTGCCAAAGGTTCACTTTGGCAGTAAGTACGTGCAAGGAGGCGCAGCTTCTGTTGTAGCTTCAATGGAGCATTGGTTTCACGAGCAAGTGTTCCACCAAGGTACACACTGCTTGTGGCAATGGTACCTACACCCATGAAGTCAACACCAAGGTAGCGCCAAACCTCTAACACAGATCGGGTGGGGATGGGTGTCTGTCCTAAGACAAAACACTCCTCATCCACCACCTTTACCACATGCTGGCGACCCGTTGGGAACATGCAGGCTGAACCACATTTATCTGGGTTGTCCACTAGACCACACCTGGCTATCTGCTCAGCAATGGCAACAGCAATCTGCAAGCCCTCGCGGGTTCGGCGGTTTTGTACTTCAAATTTGTTTCTCCTAGGCGGTTATTCGACTCATCTTAGTGTACATTATTCTAAATCACCATGTTATTGTTTATATAGTTCTATTATTATTATTATTATTATTATCTTCAAACGATTAACTGAAAAGCACAAAAATGCTACGAATTTTAAAAAAAGAGGAGGGAAGATGGGTAATGAAAATTTTAACCCCCGTGTGGGTTTCATCAGATCGTATCATTAGCAGCTGCTACATAAGCGGAGCCTCAATCCTTATTACAAGTATGATTTTTCACATTTCATCGGCTTTTGATTACATTTTCGGGGAATATGTGGTGTAAGCTGTAGATGGCCTCCAATGAACTTCATCGCACCCGACCCACTGATTGCTTTTGAGCCTGTGCAAACGTATCAATCTTCATGATCCCATTGTCTAATTGACCAATTTCGACATTTTACGCTCCATCTTAATTTACTCTTTCCCCCAACCATAGGAACTTGCTATGTAATATGTTAAAATAATTTAAAACATTTGAATGATCTGTAAGTTCTTGTTAAGGATAAGAAGAAGTGATGTTCCACACCCAACTCGGCAGAGGTTTATTCGTTTTTTATTTTATTTTATTTCATTTTTTTTTCCATCCCTACTAACTTGATTCTCGCCAATTTGAATCCTTACAAAAGTTGAATAAAAACGCAGCCATTGATAACGGTATGGGATCCGTCAGAGTTTTGTAAACCAATGAAATAGGAATCTGACTAATATTGATTTCACATTCTTAGCGGAATAAAACGAAGCTCGACCAGTATCGCATTAATGAAATGCTCAGTCGTGAATTATTGCAATTAATAAATAAAAAAAAATATATATATATATGGTCGGCCATTGCTTTAAAATAACCTCGTCTTCTCCCCACCTCTTCTCTTTTAAAAAGCAAAGAACTAAAACAACTGGAACGCTGTCTCAGGGTTGAGCGTGCGGTCGGGCGGGTTGAGATGTGTTGGACGACTACACAACTACTCCCAGTCAAAAGCACAGGAAATTCTCAATTTTAGTTCGATTTTGATGACATTTTCAGGGATTGTGTTGGTTAGCCTCTTTATGTTCCCCTATGAATTTCATTGCAATCGAATCAATAATGACGTGTGCGCAAGCTCAAACGTGAATTCATAAAATAACGTCGATTTTTTACGGTCTATAGGTTCGATTTTGTTCAAACCCGGAGGGTAGTTGGCTATACGTATCAGAAATATGCTCTATGAGTTTTATTGTGATTGATTGAGTAATGACCATTGTACATGCGCAAAAATAAAATTGTTTGACTCTTGTGAAACTCAGAGACTAAGGAACCGATTTTTATGGAATTTTCTGGTTTTGTGTGGGTTAGCTTCTAGATGGTTCCCTTTAAATTGCATTGTTGTCGGATCAATAATAGGGTGCACGCATGCGCAAGCGTCAGATTCTAACAACGTCGATTTCTTACGATCTATTGGTCTGATTATGTTCAAACTTGGAGGGTAGTTGGGTAGAGGTTTCTAGGAACGTTTCCTATGCATTTTATCGCCTTATTGATATTAACTTGGTTAACACACGTGAAACTCTGAATCTAATTGACCGAATACTCTCAAGGAGTGTTAGGGGACCCTAGATGATCTCCTATAGTCTTCTTTTACGTAATATCATCCATTTATGCGAATTTTTGGGACTTTAGGAAATCTGGAATGGAATAGAAAGTTCCAGTTATGCAACAAAAAGTAAAATAAAATTCAAGATCATCTCCACAGAAGTATTTCAAGATGGTACATACGTGATGAAGTAACATCTTTTATGCATTATTCCAGTACCTAGTTATACGTTGCTCAAAAATGGATGATGACCGCCGCGAGTGGTCACATTTATCACATTCAGTTGTGTTAACCTGCTGTGAATGTTGTTTATCTGCAGTCGACTTTTCGGAAGTAATTCGGAATATTCCCATTTTTTCTATAAAATGTACGGGTTTTCTTTTGCAAAACAGTTTGGTCATCGTGGATATAGTTTTTATGAACTACGATAATTTATTTTCTCCGAAAATTGAGATTTAATGTGATAATACGAGGCCCTAGGGATCCACCTGGAAATGTAACTCTTGATCAGTGCCTACTCTTTTTTGCCAGAAAATAACAGAAGGAATACATAAGAACGACATTAAACCATGTATTAAAAAAAAAAAAAAAAAAAAAAAAAAAAAAAAAAAAAAAAAAAAAAAAAAAAACCGAACGACAGACTTACGGTTTCTACAGTCACATAATTTAATAATGATTAATTTTACACATTATTAGTTCAATGTGGTTACTTAACAATATTAGTTTATAATTTACTGTAATAAATCAGCTTTCCTTGACACTACAGAGGCTAAGGGATCATGAGATGTTGTGATAAAATGAGAGCATTCCAAAAAGTGGCGATTGTTTTCCTGCTATCACTAAGGGAGTTACACTTCCCTACTAACGCATCGGTTGTACATGAAAATCAATATTTTCGCCGTAACGTAACGGTAGGAAAAAATGGAAACGTCCTATTAATCATTATTAAATGATAAATTGCTGAACCAGTATCCACAAAGCATGTAGCAAATCAAACAAATCTTTTATTGATGACAATGATATAACTGCGTTTATCTGTGAAAATTGCTATGAAATAGTTATTGACGAAGGAAGCAGGTTTGACCCCCGCTTTCCGTTCCAAATTTACAAGACGAACAATTAGCCGAAAATGCGGATTCACTGAGTACCTATAGGAAAGTTCGACCACATGCATCGATAGGTATCAACATAACATAATTGATCAAATAATAAGAACATGTATAAACTTGTAAATATTCAAGTAGGCACTGCATAGGTACCGTCTACGTGCCACTATGTAGTAAAGCATTGTTCTACATTTTAAATTTTATTTAAATGATTCTTTTTAATAAAATTTAAGAATTGAAACATTCTCCGGAGAACTGACGCTGAAAAACGCATGAAAAGTAACTTTTTTCGACAAGAGTAAGAGAACGTTCCACACATTCCTTTGCACAAACAAAGTGGTGTGGTGATAAATTGCCTTTTTGGATTTCATATTTACTCAAGGCAGGATCCAGTTTTGAGAGTTGACAATCGAAAGCACTCAACCAAAAATATGTAAGTAATAATTACCTCAAACAATGAAGCATCTAAAGTGCAAGGTACACAGGAAAAGTTTACAATTATACTGGGAGAGTTCGTCAGCCAATTGAATCTAGCCTCATCTGCGCTGTTCTCTCTCTCTCTTTTTTTTTTAATCAACGTTAAGTACAAATGCTCAAGATTTTTTAGCCGAGTTTCTGTAATTTGTCTTCCAACTCCAAGTGAGGCCAGGCGTCTATTGGTTTATAGTGTTTTAAGGTAATCACCGCAGATATTTTAGTCAAAATTTTGCTTGTGGTGTCACACACACCCTGTGAAAGCATGAAGGGCAGGGAAAACCGCTGTAGCTGTGCGGCATAAGCTTTCAGTAACGATGTAGCAGCCAATCACTCGTGGTTTTGATATTTAACGATAGACCCCTGGATCCGTGACTTTTCACTTTGTCCCTGGTTTCCGAGTGGGTACTAACTGTCACGATTCACCGGGTCAAGTTCTGTTCACTCGCTATATAGAAATGAACTAATGATTTTAGGGATTTTCTACGTGGGTTTACTATTTTTACTGATTTACTTTCGTAGCCTTTCGTTCATATTTTGAACTCAAAATATTTTATGGACAATTCATCGTACCAGTCAAAAACAAAAGCTTTTCTGTGAACATGAGAAGAGAAATTAATGAAAAGTGATGTATTAAAAATAACACGTTTTGGTGTTGGCAGTTGGGACTACACTCAACATTGGATCCTGCCGCTTTTGAATAAATAGTAAATAAAAAACGGCAATTTATCACCTCGTTTCGTACCTGTGCAGTGCCTACTTGATCATAGATGCTCTTACTATTTCTTCAATTATGTTTTGATACCTATAATTCGACATACCTCGATATGCCTATAGTTCGATGGATGTGATCCAACTTAACTTTACAGGATCTATACAACTGAAGTCTTATGAATGCCTTATGAATATTTGAGTTTGAGTTGAGATTCAATTTCTTTTGTTTCTCATCGTCAAGTGGTATGGAATTATTAGTCTCCTTGCCTATTTTTCTCGAGATTTGGAAATTTCAAATGAATGTGATAAATGGTGATGAAAATTATAAATACATAAATGATTGTATAGGTAATAATAATGTTTAAAAAACCGAAAATGTCACATTACTAGTAAATTGTCTAGTATACAAAGGTTCATTATTGAAAATAATAAATCCAAATGCGACATTCAACATAAGGTCGGATTGTTTCGATTTTCGTAGTTTTAGAGTCAACATGTATAGTAAAAACCCAAGTGTGCTTATTCCAGTTACTTGGGCGACCTAAGCTATTGCGAAAAAACATCGCAACTTTCGAACTATTTTCTATATTTTTGATCTCACGCCAAAACTAAGCTAGTTAGCAAGGAAACATCTATTACCAATATTCACGGCAGTTAAATTCTACGTAGAATAACCTATTAAAATTTGAAATATGAGTAATCATGCAACCGCTTGTAAAAAAAGGCACTTTTTTCAATTTGGGTGAAATGTTTCACTTGGATTTTTAAGAGCTTTAGTCTCAGAAACTGTCACACCAATTGAAAAACTTATTAGATGAAAGTCATAAATAGTCTAACTTTGTAACTAATGGGTACCAAACATTGGAAATTTAATTTATTTTTAGCGCATTTATGACAAAAAATACAAATTGTCCACACACGACTCCCGTCGTACACCTGAGGTGGTTCGTCTAAATAAGGTTAATTTTGGCATGACTACTCAATCTTAAACGCAATTTAATTATAATATCCTTATAATACAGAATTCAATTAGTCTCGCTAATTTTATTATTAGTGAATTACCTAAATATAATTTTACGAAATAATAATTTCCTTAGAAAACTATCACGTGTTAGAGAAGGAGCGGTCTAGTGACAATTTTGAATTTTCCGTCATAAAATGACATGTATTATATGAGATGAAATTCATTACATGTATTACATGAAAATGAAATAAAATGACATGTGATATAAAATGCAGATATAGAATTAGATGTCCTACGACTTTCATTTGATAAGACACACAGACTGGAGAGCAGTGAAGTTGTGGAAACCCATATCAATACTATAAATTATTACACTGGAAAAAAAAAAAAAAAAAAAAAAAAAAAAAAAAAAAAATTGAACGCGAAGCTGGTACTGGGAGTTTTTGAAGGTATTGAACCCGAATCCGAAGCCCGTTTTTCACATAGACGTCTATTTTTTGAGGAGGTGGACGTGTAATACTAACCCCCAGGACCAGAACCTGTGTCGTGAGGGCATGCCCTTGATTTTTTGGGGGGAGAGGGATAGTGTTATTAAAAAATAATAAACAAGTAGATCAGTGCTCACAAAATGAGACACATGATAGCGTATTTTCTTGTAAGGAGATCCGCGTGAAATAGTAGACGTTTCCTGCGTTGAATTAGAGATAAAATGGCTTGGCAGCTCAATCAGCTGATCAATGACCTCTTAGTCGTCATCAACCCTTGGCATATCTTTATTTCCACAATGTTACAGATTACATCCATACCAAGTTTCATCAAAATCGGACGTCGGGAAGTGGCATTTAAAACGATTTTAAGAGGACATACAAACAACATCAGCGAACAAAGTGAACACAATAGCTCATTTTTCCTTTCTTAAAAGAAAATGCGCTAAAAATCAAATCAAAATATAAATCAGATCAGATATAGAACAATAACGATTGATTATATCATTCTAATAGTACGCAATCAGATTCACAGTATTTGACCGGGGGATACCAACGGATTCTGCCTCAGGTTTGTTATCTGTAATGGAAAATAATAAACCTTTGTGTCAAGGATTTACAGTGTTTTTGACTTCATCTTCACCAGTAAGCTAGTGACGCTTCGATGGCAGACGTGTATTTCTAAGTTACCTATTAAACCAATTAATATTGGCCGTAATTTGAGTAATGTGTATACGAGTTTCTTTTTGACCCCAATCCAAATCAGTGTTTTTGAACGACGTCTACATTGGCGAACCGGCGATATTCGAGTGGCAGATTCGCATAACTACAGTACATCTACATGTACATCTGATTCATATTTCATTTATTTACCAATAAGTCGATTGCAGACCCAAAATTTGTGTTTTTGGACTGCGTCTCTAGCAAAGACCTAGCGATACTAAGGTAGCGGACTTGAATTCACGTAACCTATCAATATCCTGGTATGATGGGCCACAGTTTCAGCGATTAACAAAACAGTCGTTTCTGGGCGCTCAAACTCATATATTTCAACCACATCTGCATGTAACACCCATCCACCTTGAGATAGCAGACGACCATGGTTCAGTTGGCCATGGATGAAAGTGTTTAGGGCCGATATGGTTCCCCCTCCAGCTGTAAGCCATATAGATCTGTTTTTCTTGTCGCCATCGGTTTTACTAGCAGACGTGCATATCTTATACAAACTCAATTGAATACTAACAAATTCAATAATTGGTCCGTTTCTATAGATCAGTTGCCCCTTTTCAGCCGAGCTCCTAGTGGCATTGGCGGTTAGCACCTATATCTTATACATTGGCTGAATGAAAAGATGAGGCGGTGTCGAAGGGGAAAATTAGGCCGGTGCATCGACAGCAAGTTAACACCCGAACCAGCAAAATGCTCGGTAGATGCCTCCTCCCTTTAGTTGTGCATGTCCTCATCCGCATTTACACGCAGTTGTGAAGAAGTTGATAAGGGTGGAAGTGGAAGGTGACGCGGATGTTGCAGTAGGCATAAGAAATACCTGTTTAATGCTTGAAAGCAATTTAGATGAAACAGCCAAAATAATTCCTATGAGTTTGTGGTGGGTTTAAAATAAATTTGTAATTCACATTCGACCACAGTACACCAAGCATAGAACTCTATGCTCTTCTTCAAGTTTTTTAATGTCTCAAAAGTACTTTGATGTCCCTCCTTTTGATATCGCCTGTCCTCGGGCGATCACGGTCATCTAGCTGAAGGAGATAACATCGTGCGTCGTAGAATTTAGTAGATATAAGAACTTTGTCGAGCCTGATTTTGCATCCGGAGATGTTGGCATTACGGGCAGATGAGGTTGGAGATGCTCCCGATCGAGGTTGGTCCTAAGCATCCAAACTAGACGAGAAATTGGAGGGATTCATGAGTTTTGCTTCCGATGGTTATGCAGATTTAAATTCCGATCGAAACGGTGTGTCAGTTATCAACTTGAACCCTGATAGCGAAGTCAAAAACGCCGATCTCCATTTTTTTGTCCAGGATGATATTGAAGGTGGAAGTTGCGGAACTGTTTACAATACATGCAAACGGTCTGTGAAGGACAGGTTTCGAGTTTGTGGGCAGCCGGGAGACGGCTTTTACATTAACCATACAAAAGGGTCACTTGACTACGTTAAACATGACCTTGATACCTTGAAACTGGGACATTTTCTCGCTCCATAGGGCTTCTTACAAAAGGGGCATGGATATTTAAGGTCGGATAAGAATTGGAATTTTAGAACTGCTCATTTTATTTTATTTGTGTCTTGCAGTTTTTCCATAGATTTGATGATTTTCTAGGAGCCCCTGTGGGTTAGAAATTGCTGATCACGTTCTTTGGACGATTGTATTGATGGGAATTCGGCAAAGGTGGAACTGAAATATTTTTTTTACAATGTCAGAACGTGTTTTTGGGATTTCAAACGATTGTCTCGAAACGTAAAGACAATTTTCTTTCGTATATCTGGGAAAGTGTTACCTACTAGTTCTTAAGCAACCAAGAACTACCCACAAATATACTATTTCATTTTCGTTATGAGGTCGTGTACTCCAAATTGAAAAGTTAGGATTTTGTCCACTAAAACTTCCATTTCTTTAGACATCTTGAAGTTACGGACCAGAATGTTTCTTCTCACCTTTTGTGCAATACACACAAATTGCAAGTGTAATGATGGGCTGGGGTAAGAGAATTTTTGGCCGAGGTAGAACCTCGTAGTTGCGCTACCATTTCCATCGTTTAAGAGGAATGTTCATATTACCAAGGTAAAAACATGCCTGTGAGATCCATGGAAAACATCTGGAGCCATAATTATGGGGATGAACTCTTTCTCTCCGGTGAGAAGGACGGCACTTAGTTGTGCACCAATGTACTATATGGTGATACAACGATGGTTCCGCGTAAAAAATAACGATTCTCTTAAACGAGATAATGTTTTTTTGAAAAACGCATAAAGACGGTTTATTAGATAGGTAGGGAGTTGATAAGTGATCATTATTATGGTGAATGACACCAAGAAATAACATTGATTACATAGTATTGTACTCAGGTGCTATTCCGTTATCCCCCCCCCCCCCCCCAATCTGCTTCACGACTTTCGCGACTGTTTCACTTATCCTATACTCTTAAACGAGAAATTCTTGTATAAATCATCAGGGGATACATACCCCCCCATTTCGACTCGAAAACACAATCTGCACTGGTCAATCCTCCGGAGTGATCTCCGTGGTGTTCTGGGCCATTCTTAACGACGAAAGTTGCTTATATCTGGCCGTAACTGTGGAAGGTATAAAAAGACCCTTCGCTTACTGGCTGTAGCTCCACAAAAAGAAATTTTTATCCAGGTTTCATAGAACCCAAAACGATTTCTGTGGGCAAAATAATTCACATTTTGTTGAGAGAATTGGAGCACATTTAATACCTACGCCTTTTCAAAGCTTATTAAAAATTTTGCTTGCTGGTTGTGGTTTTTTCAATATCCACATTCAGCGTATTTAGTACCTACACTAACAAAAGAAGATATAGAATTACAAAATTAAATTATCTAGGTACCTAATCTGCTGGCAAAACTAAAAGTCTACGAGATTTAAACATTCTTAACGACGAAAGTTGCTTATATCTGGCCGTAACTGTGGAAGGTATAAAAAGAACCTTCACTTACTGGCTGTAGCTCCACGAAAAGAAATTTTTATCCAGGTTTCATAGAACCCAAAACGATTTCTGTGGGAAAAATAATTCACATTTTGTTGAGAAAATTGGAGCACATTTAATACCTACGCCTTTTCAAAGCTTATTAAAAATTTTGCTTGCTGGTTGTGGTTTTACAATATCCACATTCAGCGTATTTAGTACCTGCGCTAACAAAAGAAGATATAGAATTACAAAATTAAATTATCTAGGTACCTAATCTGCTGGCAAAACTAAAAGTCTACGAGATTTAAACATTCTCCTTCCCTGAAGCTCAGTCTCTGGATCTTTGACCATAGTTTGTTTACCTCAACAGAACCCAGGAAGACCAATGGGAGTTGTGAAATTCTTGGTTCGCTCTTGTTTGTCCGCTATTATAAAACGGTTGATTTGTCTGCTGTTCTGAAGGTGGTTTGGCAACGTCGCAGATACCACCTAGGTATCAAAGCGGTCGCCACTTAGTCAGTGATTTGTAATTGTATATCTCGGTTGGCACATAGATATAGTGATATGAAATTTCCTGGAAGATTGCCACAGGTATAGCATTGTGGGATTCAGTAAATAACCATAGAAATGAAATAAAAATATCCTTGCTGTTTTTAAATGTCATTCGAATCAATATACACCATAAAATAAATATATACACCAGGGAATAATGAGGGTGCCTCCTAACTTCAATATTGTATGGGTGCCACAATGTTAGAATATTTATTTATATACATATACACCAGGGAATAATGAGGGTGCCACATTACTTCAATATTGTATGGTTGCCACATAGACGGTGACTGTTGCAATATATATATATATATATATATTATATATATATATATACAGGGTGTCTCGACTTAAGTAGGTAAGACTTCAGGGATCAATTCTACAAGTAATTTGCAACAAAAAGTGCCATATAGACTTTTTCTTTTAGAGGCTTCGTTTCCGAGTTATTTTTCTTTCAAGATTTTTTCCGTGTTTTCGACGTTACATCACAAAAACAGCTCTAACTCCCTTATTTTTCGGGTTTTCTTAAATCTAAGGATACCGTTGGAAAGAGTGTTAAATTTCCTATCTTTCTAATGTAAATTCCAATTTTTTTATTAGTTCTAATTAGTGAAAAAAATTGCCAAAGTTTAACATTTGAAAAAAAAAATGTTAAAATTGTCGATTTTTCTTCGTTTTTCTGTTCCTCAGTGTGGAAGTTTTTCAGCAAGCGCTCTTTGGGAAAAACTTTCTTAATCTGTCAGATTTCCAACGGTTTACTAAAAAAATTTTTTTAATAGGAAAGTTTCGGGAGTAAATAGCGTTTGAATGACAAAAAACGTGATTTTGTCGGTCAATATCGACGTTTCATTTTTTTTTTTAATTTAAGTATTTTATTTTTATTTCATTATGCACAGCTGTATTCGACGATAATAAACCAAAAAAATAATAGTGGCTCTACCTAACTCATCTTCCACCTGCCTCATCTATTTGAGCAAAATTAGATAATTATCGGAGGGGCAGGCGGAAAAATACGATAATACGATCGGCTACCTCAGTCAATTGTGCTTCAAAATTATTCCTCGGATACTTATCTTTCATTTGAGTGGGTACCTAATAATACGGAGTGGATTACCAATGAAAATGCTGTTGTGTATCAGAGATCGCTCGTGTTATAAAAAAATAATTACTTCTTAAAAAAAAAAAAAAAAAAAAAAAAAAGCAGGTTTTCTAAGTGTCTCCCTCCTTCCTGTATGCAGAATGCACATACCTTACGTAACGTCATACGATCCGCGAGGAAGATATACCACCAACGCGTACAGAAAGGAGGGAAGCACTTTGAGAACCTGCTTTGATGTTTTTATTATTATTTTTTTTTTTTTAAGGAGTAATTATTATTTTTTTATAACATGAGCAATCTCTGATACAGAACAGCATTTTCATTGCCAACCCACCCCGTATTATTAGGTACCTACTCAAATGAAAGATAAGTATCCGAGGAATAATTTTGAAGCACAATTGACTGAGGTAGCCGATCGTACTATCGTATTTTTCTACCTGCCCCTCCGATAATTATCTAATTTTGCTCAGGTAGATGAGGCAGGTGGAAGATGAGTTAGGTAGAGACACTATTACTTTTTTGGTTTATTATCATCGAATACAGCTGTGCATAATGAAATATAAAAAAAAAAAAAAGGAAACGTCGATTTTGACCTACAAAATCACGTTTTTTGTCATTCAAACGCTATTTTCTCCCAAAACTTCGCTATAAAAAATTTTTTTTGGTAAACCGTTGGAAAGCTGACAAGTTAAGGAAGTTTTTCCCAGAAAGCGCTTGTTGAAAAACTTCCATACTGATTAGCAGAAAAACGAAGAAAAATCGACAATTTTCACATTTTTTTCAAATGCTAAACTTTGGCCATTTTTTCACTAACTAGAACTAATCAAAAAAATTGAAATTTACATCAGAATGAGAGGAAATTTAACGTTCTTCCCAACGGTATCCTTAGATTTGAGAAAACTTGACAAATTGAGGAGTTAGAGCTGTTTTTGTGATGTAAGGTTGAAAACACGAAAAAAATCTTTAAAAAGTAATAACTCGGAAACGGAGCCTCTAAAAGAAAAAGTCTAGAAGGCACTTTTTGTTGCAAATTACTTGTGAAACTGATCCCTGAAGTCTTACCTACTTAAGTCGAGACACCCTGTATATATATATATATATATCTATATATATATATATATATATATATATATATATATATATATATATATATGTAATAATATCGAAGTACCTTCTCATTATTTGATTGCCGCATCAAGCTCCTCACCTTACCGTACCTTTGAACTCACTATCTCACGAGAGTGGACACCTCTTATCCGGACGCCGCTATCTCAATCATCACATCGCAACATCGAACCAGCCCCGAATTCACGCTATCGTCAGTCGTACAGCAACCGCTGTCTGTGTAACGTCTCACTACACTCAGTTTCACTCTTCACGAATTTACTTGAAATTCTAATTTCGCTTTTGTAGTTAACATAATGGTTTCGCAATAAATTATATTGCTGATTTGCTGGTTTTAATTACTCCTGCGCAAATTAGGTAGAGTGAACTTATATATATATATAACTGTCAGACTAAAGATAGGAATTTCAAAACTGATAGGATAGTAGGATGAGATAATTTCATTTGCCCACACGTAAAAAAAGAAGAAAAATTCAGCACATGGTTATACGCGTTTAAAATATTGCTGTATGCACAGTTGTAAGAAAAACTGTTGCAAACACAAAATTAGATATTTCTGAACTAAATATTCCATTCTTGATTTTTTCTTTTTTTAACGATATTATGTACATTACGATACATGATAATTTTCCTATTAATTATTAAAATGATTAAAACTTACACCCCGAGCAAAATATCTGCCCCGTACAAGAAAATTGAAGTGAAAGCTACATAACTGCCTCCAAAATGCAATAATTATAATACAATATTATGAAGAAGATACGAGACAAGTACAAGGATAAAATAACTTTTATATCTCATTTGGTTGTAGGTAATATAACTTCTATAAGTTGATTAGAGGTCTGTGATCAAGAAATTAACAAAAGTATATACATTTCTTTTTTGAAATACATGCAACAGTTTCTGTCACGGTATCAGTGAGTTCTTCAGGTGAAGGTCAATGAGTACGTCAATATAGGTTGGTACCTATCTGACTTCACAAGACCGTGACAAACTACCCTGGATTTAAGGCTGTGATTTGAAGTCTTAGGCGATGAGGCAGATTCAGAAGTCATCCTGATAAATAAATCCCATCCTACCGCAATACAAGAACCGCTTTCCTTGAACTCGAAAACTGTTGTCTTATTTCGTTTGCCTATATTAGACAGCGTAAAAATCAATCCTATATTTTTAAACCCAAATAAATAGGAACGAACCACATTGGCGACCATAACGGACAAAATGCAGATCTTTTTACTACTCGGATTTCCAACTCGTTAGTACAACAATAAATACAATGGGGTAGCTAAATACACATATAAGGAGGATCCTTCACTCCTCTCATAACCTCCTACGATGGAATGATGGAACAAAAATTCAAAGTGTTTTCCAAAAGAATGGCTGCAACCTTGGCTAAAATCTGCCAAAACTTTCTCTCAAGTAACAGTATGGGTTAGAATAAAACTGCTGATGTAATTGAAATGTACGGTGTAAGCGTGTGTCAGAATGCGGTGAGCGAGAATGAAGATAAGGTGTCAATGGGTAGAAGATAAGGTTCGCTTGCCGATTTGATGTGATAGAGTTCACACAAGCTATTGATATTGTTCAGGAACCACAGAAAAATAATGTACCCACTTGTATGCACTTTTATGCATACTAAAAATAAAGAGAAAACAGAAATAAAATTTAAATGTATACGATAAAAATTCTCATTTTATTGGAAAACTCTAGCTGAATTCAACTTAACTGCCGCAATCAGTTCGATGTATTTCTTTGTTCAGTAATTTAGTTCTCTTAGTTATCTACTGGTGATAAGGTTTATTATTGCGTTATTGGTTGGTACTTACGATGCGGATTGAGTTGAAACTTCATTGCCGTTCTACTAGTAGCGAAATTGATGGATCTGTAAGTCTGAGAGTAGTCTTCTTCGAAATCCGTTATGTAATTCTGAGTATTAGTTAGTTCCAACTCCTCGTCTTCCGTAAGATCATTGAGATAAACCCTAGATGGATCACGCAAGGATCGTTTCTTCCGAGGAAGAAGATGTTGATCCATATTTTGTAGAGTCCAGTCATCAGCAATACGAGATAGGGCCGAATATATCACTGTTTTGTTCGCAACGGGACAATAAAATGCATCAATGAAAATGCAGGACACAGAAGTTAGAAGCAGTGCCCAGATTAAGGAGATGAACGTAAGGGTGATCACGACCAAAGCTCGTTTCTTGCCGTACGCCATGAGTGGTAGGATGCAACTGCGATGCGCCATTGTTGACTTCTAGAGTTGAAGAGAGGTTAGAAAATTAGGGCATGCGCTGTGGTGGCAAACGATTCCCAGCCGTCCCCACGAACGTACAATACGACTCTTCGTGTACGCAAAAGTTCACATAAAATTGTATACTTACCTGTGAACTAAATTTGATCACCAATAACGTTAAATGATGATGATGATACTATTTGGATTTTTTCACATATTTGTATTATGAATGAGCTGAATAGTATTCGTTTCAAGGAACTGAGGGGCGTTCTAAAAATGAATTGAGAGGGACAGAAGAAATTAGTTAAATCAGAAGGTACCTACGTTATTTTAATATTTTCGAATTTTCGTATTAGATAGGGGCTCTTTGCAGATCACTGGTCTACAATACATCGTCAGGCATCACGCGGGAGTAGCATAACCTTTTTGCGGTGAGGGGGGGGGGGGGGGGGGTTACCTTGTCTTTTTACCAGCGTGGAAGGTCATGAAATGCGGCGGTGTAGTTAATTGGCGATAGGCGGAGCTATTAAAATATAGCTCCGCTTATCGCCAATTAACTACACCGCCGCATTTAATTCATCACGTAATTTAAGCGGTTATAGGTACCTATAGTTAACTGGATATCGAAAAATCAACATGAACTTATTATTCGGCCAAAACCAACATATGAAATGGGACAAGAGTCCTTCATACCAAGGTGAGTTATGAAATAAAATTTATCCCACCTAATGATATAAATTACAGACAAAAAAGTGGTTGACCGTAACAGATAGACAGAGTATGGGGTGAAATCAAGGTCGAAGAAAAAATATATATATGCAGCTGACTTTGGTATTAAACCTAAAGGGTTATTCCCGCTAGTAGTAATAGAGAAATTATCAATTTAAATAACTTTCGGAGGAGTCCGTCGTCACTATCAAATAGGGTATTGGGTGCGAGCGCTTTACTGATGTATTATTATGAATATTATACTGTTTCGATAGCCTGAAGATGATGTCTTTACATCGAAAACGCTCGCACTCGGTACTCTACTTGCTAGTGACGACGGACTTCTCCGAAAGGTATGCAAATGATAACAGCTGACTTTGTTTCATTTTCAAACGAGTGAATGTGTGACGAGACATCATCAATTTGCGAGCTTCGAAATTTATACAAACCAAATCAAATTAGCATTTCAACTTTTAGTGACGAAGATGCATCCGACTTATCTTTATTGATCAACAAAGTACGGGAGTGTTTTAGGGACAAAGTGATTAGTTTTGTAAAGAAACATAAAAGTGTTGATAGTATATAACGTTTAAGGTATTATTGCAAAGAGTAGTAAATAATGATAGGATAGAATGTAGTAGAGAGATTTATGTAGTAGAATTAATACTTTTATACAAGCGAATGATTTTTCTCATCAACAGCTATAACTAGAAAACCGAATAAGATCGAGCCACATTAGTAGAAGTTCAGCCAACTCTTGCTTTCCATAGTCGCTTTGTGATTGACTGTTGTACGTTGGACTGTTCCATTAGATTCATTGAACAGGTTTCTATCTAAATCAAACGAAAAAACTACCCATTTATTTGTAAAGGTTTCGAAATATTGATGTTTTAAAATGTCAACGCATACAGTGATCTCGTAGAAAAGCTTTGAACGGAGTAAAGGAGAAAGTAGTCGCGAAAGAAAAGTCTCGGAGAAAAGCTTCGGATGGTGGCATGGATGTCGGACGGATGTTTTTTCTGTTTGGATTCTACGCATTTCGTAACGTAACAAGGAAATATGAGGAGGAGGGAGGGGGATCTGGAGTGGAGTGTAACAAAAACAAATTTTCCAGCTTTCGATATTCTACGGCTGCCGATACTTGGGTCGTATGTTTTTATTTAAAAAAAATAAAAATAAAAATAAGGATCTCAAAATGACACAATTGCAAACGTGCGCCACTGACTTATTTATACTATACTAGTTATTTTAAATAGGAAACCCATTTTTTATTGCAGATTTGAATTCTACGTGAAATTTCTTGAAGAAATTACCCATCATTCTATTTTTTAAGTGCGCTCAAAAGGGCGCAATTCCTGTCCAAAATTGCGCAATTCCGCTTTAAAAGAGCAAAAATTGAAAGAAACTCAGTATGTGTTTTTCAAGACATTCAATAGCCACATGTACTTAATACATGATTCTGGGGTATTTTTACGTGCTGAACCTCGTAATGAAGTTCATTTATTGATATTTGCAACAACAACAAGGGGAAACACCGAAAAACCTACAGTTTAGTACGCTTTGTGCTTTGAGGAAATGTGCAAAAAAAGTGCTATTCTGGTCGATTTTCGGTATTTTCCAAAGTTGGTGTCACATATATCAATAGGCTAATGAACATCATTACGAGGTTCATCACGAAAAAATACCCCAAAATCATGTATTACATGTGACAATTGAATATCTTCAAAAAACCAGTGTTTCACAATTTTTGCGATTTTAGAGCGGATTTATGCACTTTTGGAGCGGAATTGCGCCCGTTTGTAGAATTGTACGTGAAAAACGGGCAAAATGAAACTTCTAATTTATTTATATACCTATCGAATAATCTCTATGCGCGATGTGAAAGTAGTTTTTTCCCCCAATCAAGTTTTTGCTTGTGTTTTTTGGAAATTTTTCCAATACAGGATTCAATCTTCTTTCAAAAACCAATTATTTTTTTTAAGAATGTAGGCATGATATCAACTACGGTAAAATATGAAAATTTAGCTAAGTTGTGTGACGCTTTGCGCCAGATGTTAAGGTTTAGTTTCTTCAAATAATCTTCGAAATGGATCAGGTAATTTTGATAAAATTCGGATAAATCAATGATTTAATAAATATTTATATTATTAATATATCATACAATACATTTCAGGTTTTTTCTTATACACAGGGTGACCCCCCCTACCCCCTCCCCATTAAAGTCGTTAATAATGGGCATAAAAAATAAAGTTTCATTTTAATTGTAATGTTTTCTTTGTGTGGAGATCTCAAAATGACAAAACTGCGCATTGCACACTTGCGTAAACGTGCGCAGTTGACATCAACTTCGTTATTACAAGTAGGAACCCCCATTTTTGATTGCAGATTTTAATTCTACGTGAAATACACGTGAAAGATCGATTTGTCATTTCTTCATTAAATTTCACGTAGAATTAAAATCTGCAATCAAAAATGGGGGTTCCTACTTGTAATAACGAAGTTGATGTCAACTGCGCACGTTTACGCAAGTGTGCGATGCGCAGTTTTGTCATTTTGAGATCTCCACACAAAGAAAACATTACAATTAAAATAAAACTTTATTTTTTATGCCCATTATTAACGACTTTAATGGGGAGGGGGGAGGGGTAGGGGTCACCCTGTGTATAAGAAAAAAACCTGAAATATATTATATGATATATTAATAATATAAATATTTATTAAATCATTGATTTATCCGAATTTTACCGAAAATTACCTGATCCATTTCGAAGATTATTTGAAGAAACTAAACCTTAACATCTGGCGCAAAGCGTCACACAACTTAGCTAAATTTTCATATTTTACCGTAGTTGATATCATGCCTACATTCTTAAAAAAAATAATTGGTTTTTGAAAGAAGATTGAATCCTGTATTGGAAAAGTTTCCAAAAAACACAAGCAAAAACTTGATTGGGGGGAAAAAACTACTTTCACATCGCGCATAGAGATTATTCGATAGGTATATAAATAAATTAGAAGTTTCATTTTGCCACGCCCTAATCACACAGGAGTTGTCCTAGTTGCTCGACAGGGAGGTTGCTCTTGTGGGATAAAAACACCCCCCGATACTCCAACAAGTCAACATCTCACAATACGTGTCCACACAATACATTAATTTTCCTGGAACAGCTATTACACGTAGTTAAGATGATTTCAGGAGTTTCTGAAATGTTTTTTAGGCTGATCACTATACTTTGTCATGATTTACTATACCAAAAACTTATGATGTTAGTTGGAGGTTATCTTCTTCTTCCTCAATTTTCAGTTGATGGTGATGGAGGAAAATTTAAAAATATTACTATGGGTTGCCATTGAAGTATTTGGTGGTTGAGGGCGAAGAAATTTTTGTAGTGTATGGCTTCTTCACGTTTATTTTAAATTAATTCCTACTAGTTTCGCCTGTAATCCAGCATCTTCAGGGAAAACTTTAGTTGAAGCAGGGTAATCATTTATACATTCTTAGGTAGATAGTTGCTGTCAATATTAGTTTATAAAATAAATGGTAGGGTACACTTTCCCATAGTCAATATATGTTTAAAATGAAACTGCATAAAGGATTTCAAGTAGAAATGAAGCATAAAATATAGCATGGTTTTCATGAAAACCATGGAAAAGTGTACCCTATGATTTACATTTTATAAACTAATATCGACAGTCATAAACTACCTACTTAGAAATGTATAAGTGATTATCCTGCTTCAACTCAAGTTTTCCTGAAGATGTCGAATTACAGGCGAAACTAGTACGCATTTCACTTAAAATAAACTTGAAGAAGCCATACACTTCAAAAATTTATTCACCCACAACCAAAAAATTTAAACATTTTGACATAACGACGTTTCCTCTTTGTTCTCCAACCAATATTGTTAATTTTGACACAATATTGAGTACTGTTTTTAACTGAATATAGCGAAACCAACATTAAGTGTTTGATATTTAGAAGCAGCCAAATGTTATCAATTTCTTTTTTCATTGGTATAAATTAGTTTCCATACATCCTACTATATGGCGATATTCCTGTCTTGTTTTGTCATCTCTGTAAATTTGCTCGTTGATAAGACAGAAATCTCAACAAATGCCTTGGAGTGAATGAAAACTATTATTGATATTTTATCTGATTTGAAAATAACAATTCGAACACGTTGGATTGCTTCATTTCTCTTGTTCAGAAAGAAAGGTTTCGAATGAAATTTTGGCGTAAATACGAACCTGAAGGATTTTTTCTATTTTTTGGTTTATTATTTCCAATAATAAACCTATGTGATCGTATAGCAAAACATTTTTATAACACCCCCTCAAACTTTGTCACTTTACGTTTCAAGGTGCGTAGAATCCAAATTTAAAATGTCCGTCCGCCGTCCGCCGTTCGCCGTCCGCCGTCCGCCGTTCGCCGTTCGCCGTTCGCCGTCCTGGCCATAAAAGGCCTAAGAATTTACTTGAAAAACCCGTTCTTTCGCACATAGACTCCATTTGGGGTCTAGTTGGTCCTAACGTTTAACCATCCCGATCGCTTTACTCGCATAGATGCTATGGGCCAAAAACGGGCGAAAAAGTGGCTTTGAGTGTTAGCCGTGTTAGACGCACGCCTGGCACGCTTGGCAGGGGGTCACGGTGGGTGGTGAGGGGGATGAGCGGGGGGTGGAGTGAGATGAGGCGCCGCGGCACCATGAGGTGGGTACAACGTTCCTTCGAGGCATGAATATATGTTTTTTTCTAGGTCATATTTGTGTGTTGATACCAATGATTTTCCAACGTATATTTAATAACATCTCCTCTCGACTTTTCGTACGTATTTAGATAATGATATTATTAAGGCAATAACTATTTGAATAGGAGCTCAAATCGAGAAATATAAACATGCGTATATAATTATAGAAGTATAGGTTGTGGCAACTCGAAATAGGACACGCCGAGGAGTCTGGACGGGCCTTATGACGTACGCAAGCCAACTAAAACTACGATCATACCCAAATGAAAAAATAATAAACCTTTGTGAAATAATTGCAGCGTTTTTACCTTTGTGATTAAAAATAAATAAATAAAAAATTCAAAAACTTTGCTTCATTGACGTTTTACAGACAATTCCTGAATCAAGCTCGTTATAATAAAAAAGATAAAATTATGGTAAGGTATTCTAATCTCATTTTCGTGGAATAGTGTCGGGATAGGATTTTCGTGGAAGGGTGTTCCGAATGGATTGAGTCAATTATACCTAGCAATAGGCATTGTAGCGATCAAACCATGTTTTGGTACAAACAGATGCAAGGCACACCCTGTTAACAAATGTAACTAGGAGTATTTTCACAGTTTTCTGTGGGAAGTGCGCTTATTTCCCTTTTAGCGAATTTTCGTAAAAAGTGAAGCTATTGCAATGGCTCGGAAAATGTTTAAATCAAAATTGTTGAAAAACATCTTCATTGAAATCCGTTTGGAGGCATTCTGAAAAGGTTTCTGAAGTGTACGCTTTATATATATATATATATATATATATACTCGTATATATATATATATTAGTGTTTTCATCTTCCATCAAAACTATATATACAGCGTGAGTCTCTCGCAAATGCAAAAAAAAAAATTTGGGTAAAACTACATCAAAAATGGAGTAAAATGCCGTCAACTGCATATTTTTATCTCAATCCGTTCTCGAGATAGGATTTTTTAAAGGTTTTTTCAGGAAAACCGTGTTTTATTCCTTTTAAACTCAACTTTCTTCACTTTACTTCATTTAATTTTAATTTTTGACCACATTTTCGGAATCAGCACTAAATTTACTATAAGAATAGTGTACTTGGGTTTTTGAAAAGTACCATCCAAAGGCCCTCACATCAGCTCAAACGTTGACGATTTTGAAAAAATAATATTTCTGAAAATCTTTAAAACTTTACTACTCTTTTAAAAAGAATCCTGGAAACTGGCAAATCTCATGAAAACTGCTTCATCTAATATGCTTTCCAACGGTATAATCAATTTTACTTTTATTTTGTTATTTAGGGGAGAAAATAATATTTTAATGTTAAAAAATGTGGGTTTTTCAATGAAATTGTTGGTTTTCTCGAAAGATGACCCTCCATGAACCAACGAGTATGGGGTCGGTTTCTATGTATTTTTTCTCGCTGGATCGAATGGAAACTCTTGCAGATCTCTCAACTACGTTATAATCGAGTTTTACACTTTAATTAACTAGTTTTACCCCATAACACACATACATTTAATCGTAACAAACAAACTAAACATTTGCGATTTTAAGTGTAAAACTCGGTTATAACAGAGTTGGAGAGATCTACAAATGTTACCACTCGATACAGCGTGAAAAAATACATAGAAACCGACCCCATACTCGTAGGTTCATGGAGGGTCATCTTTCGAGAAAACCAACGATTTCATTGAAAAACCCACATTTTTCAACATCAAAACATCATTTTCTCCACTAAATAACAAAATAAAAGTAAACTTGATTATACCGTTGGAAAGAGTATTAGACGAAGCAGCTTTCATGAGATTTGCCAGTTTCTAGGATTCTTTTTAAAAAAGTAGTAAAGTTTTAAAGATTTTCAGAAATATTATTTTTTCAAAATCGTCAATGTTTGAGCTGATGTGAGGGCCTTTGGATGGTACTTTTCAAAAACCCAAGTACACTATTCTTATAGTAAATTTAGTGCTGATTTCGAAAATGTGGTCAAAAATTAAAATTAAATGGAGTAAAGTGAAGAAAGTTGAGTTTAAAAGGAAAAAAACACGGTTTTCCTGAAAAAACCTTTAAAAAATCATATCTCGAGAACGGATTGAGATAAAAATATGCAGTTGGCGGCATTTTACTCCATTTTTGATGTAGTTCTACTCAAATTTTTTTTTGCATTTGCGAGAGACTCACCCTGTATATATATATATATATATACATACATATATATATATATATATATATGTATATATATATATATATATATATATATATATATATATATATATATATATATATATGTCATTCTGGACGATAATTCTCCTTAGGATTGAGATAAAAATTCCGTTCTTGCGCCAAAAAATTAAGCTTTCCACATGAAAGTATGAGTTCATTGGCCAGGATTTTGGAACATTAAATTGGTCAAATTTTAAAAAATGTGCTGAAAAAATCACTACAAATCGCTAAAAACGGTTAAAAATGGTTAAATTGATGTTTGTTAGCAGAGTATTACTCAAATAAAGTTTATCAACTGTAAAATAGGACATTCAACAGTTTATGTACAAATCTATGCTGAAAAATGTAGTTAATTTCATTAAAATTTGCTAAAAAATCGGTATAAATTACAAAAAAGCTAAAAATTCAAAATCTCTTTTTGAATGGCAGATTGTTATTTAAAATGCGTTTTTTGTCCATAAAATTAGTAGTTAACAATTTCTTTCCACGCAATTCAACATTATACAATATGATAATCAAAAATTCGCTCATACGATCATGCCTGACTGGAACTTTTTTTCTCCATACATCCAAAACCGACCGACTCGTACCTGATTTGGAATTTCTTGGAACTTTTTTTCTCCATACATCCAAAACCGACCGACTCGTACCTGATTTCTTAGAAAATATATCTATACGCACAACTCTGAAGACAATATTAATTTATATCAGATGTAATCTTTCCACTCGAACAAATCGGAATTCAAAAACTTGATTAGTGACTCCTTGATTCCCAAAGATCCCACTTACCTGCCTACCCCCATAATATTCCAATTAATCGCAATTATCCCTCATTTGCATGTCAGACGAGGTTATGCCCCCGGCGTGCGCAAACCCTGATTCACGCGTACAATAAAATTAGCCCCGAAGTTAATTAAGCATCAATTAAACAAGCCTGGTAGTAATTCTTACACATTTCCTACGATGAGGTAGCGTCAAGAGGCCGATAATATTAGCGCATGGATAATAAAGTTGCCGTGACAGTCACGCTACTTTTAGAGTGGGTCTAGGGGGATCCCAATTAATATCGACCCCGAAAGCTGATTCCCATGCACATGTTTTATTTATGATGTCCTCAGGCGCTCGATCCTGCTCAAGACCTGACCTAGTTGTTCAGCATGCGTCAATGTATTTCCGCGTTGCAACAACAGATTATCTCTTTCCTAATTACGAGTATTATCGCGTTTCGGACTTCGGGTCATTCCTAATGATTGATAGGGTATCCCACCGGATTGTATGAGGTATTAGTTATTAGATGTTGAGAGGTTTTTTCCGCCAATAATGCCCAGGAGGCGACCAGCAGTGACCGCATCCCACTGCCTGTAAAAAGAAAGAAGCCTAAAGAAGAAGAAGGGAAAAAAAAAAAAAAAAAAAAAAATGGTTTCCGGGGAGTATGCTGCAATATTGTTCCCTTTAATCGAATCATTTGTACCAGCTGAAATTTTGAAGATATGGCAGCGCTCTCATGTGAATCACAGTAGTAGTACCGGACTTCAGCTGCTGATACAACATTTTATGGCTTTCCTGAAAAGTGAAGTAGAGGCTGAGGGGAGAGTATCTACGACCTCTCAGAAACAATATCAGAATAAAAGTATTTCAAAACGAGTTTCCACTGGTTCTTCCATTGAGCGGTGTTCTGCTGCGGCAGAATTGGCTAATTTGAGTCTGAATGATCTCTGTGTCTTTTGTAGTCGTCGACACAAATCGGTTGAATATCACGAAGCTCTGAGTATGCCACCTGTGGAGAAGAGGAAAATATGAGCAACTGCTTCTTTTTGTTTCGCCTGTACCAAAAGTGGGCACCCTGCTCGTCGTTGTAGAGCTATATGTGGTTTATGCCAGGGAAAACATGTCTTGGTGATGTGTGTAAAGGCTCCTGATCATAATACAGAGTCAACAGCAAGGTGCCTGAACAATCAGAAGGGCTTACTGAATCGAGAGTCGGATCTACTCGCTATCAATCTCATTTGGTCGGTGAGAACCTCTATGGTTGTGTTTCAGCCAACCTGCTCTGCTGTCTTATACATTGGTGATCTTGAACGACAAGTGAGGGTTTTAATTGAAAATGGACCCCAAAGGTCTTACATACGCAGCTCAGTAGCTAATGAGATGGGATATAAGCCATTCGGTGAAAAGAGCCTGATTCATGCTTTGTTCGGGGGTGAGAGTGTTGGCCTAGTGAAACAATCTCGTTACAAAGTGCACCTACGTAGTCTGGATAATACTTTTGTGTGCAATTTTTCAGTATTAAATTAAGAAAATATCGCTTCGTTTGTTTCCGTTGTTGAACCTAGCACTTCAGTACAGAAGAAATTGGACTACCGCAACATTGAGCTTATAAAGGACATGGCTGGGCCTGTCGACATATTGATTGGAGCAGATGTTGTGGGAAAGGTGTGGGATGGGCAGTTGCGGATTCTCTCTTCTGGATTCCTTACTGTTCGGACAAGTTTTGGGTGGACGCTAATGGGAACAGATAAGAGAGGGAAAGAGAGTGCGGAACGGTGTAGTTCGAATCTCGCCACTACATACACAATGGCTACTGTGACTACTGGTGATTCTGATCTGGAGGAAAACGAGAGAAAGAAGAGAGGAAACTCGTTTTTTTGGTTTCCACACCCAGTTGACGGGATTCGTCGGCGTCGTTGGAGGAACCTCAAGCTGTAGTTGAACAACTCCCTGGACTCTCTAGACATGGTTGTAAAGAGAAGGTCCCTCGCCAACTTGATCTATAATTTTCGTTTGTTATTTGTAGTGTCTGGACATTTCTGTACAGTTCGTGTTTACATTCGGCAATTTCCCTGTTGGAAAATTGGTGGTAGGAATATCGTTGATGAAAATGATCTTTAATTTGTTACGTTGTGCGTATTAAGGTTGCTATGTTTATAACTATGGAGATGTTAATTGGGTACTTTTCAAATGTTCGGATAGAAGAGTCAATACAGTTTGAGTTACGGTAAAGTGTCAGTGTTTTCTTTGTATTCCGGCAGAACCACTTATCAATCGCTTCTTTAAGTGATAATATTACTTGTGAAGCTTAAACAAATATCGATGTGGCATCCTTACGATTCCATATTTGAAAAGTGTTCATGAATGACAATATTGATATGTTTCAAAAAGAAGTGAAACCGAGAATGATATGGCGCTTTGCCGTGATTATGTGACAATTTGAGAGGTTCTCATTGGGTATTGAACGATTTTTGAAGGATGGAAACTAAGGTCATGAGTGAATCTTACAAATGAATTTTAGATACTTTGAAACAAACAAACTGTGGCTGTGTTATGTAACGTTTGTGGGTTTGGAGGTAAAAGGTCATAGACATTAAACCATTAAAGATGTGATCGTCATTCTTTATCGTGGCCGTTCCACGTACATTAAGCTTTAAGTGTTTATTATTTTCTAGATTATATTATTCCCTTCTCTTCCTTTCCTGGCTAGGCAAAACATCCACATTCTTCCCTACCGTACACGCTTCTGTTGGAAAACGGGCCGCAGATTTTATTACTCGCCAGTTGTGGGTGCTAATTTAACTGTAACGGCATAATGAGCCAATTAGAAGAGAGGTGGTAGCGAGAGAGGAGTAGGGGTGGCTTCTGGGTGGAGGGGGTTACTTTGTTGCTAACCCTTGTACTGCAAGCGTCCGGCAATCTATCCCATTTATATCGTCCGCTTACCCGGTTCATAACACCGTTTTACTCTCATTCCTTCTTATTTTACCCACCCTGTTGTTGCCTCCCTTAGAGATTTCTGAATAGTCAGGTACTTCAGTGTTTTTTGTAATCATCACTGTTATGACAATATTCGTCCTTTGTTTTATAATTTTTACAGCCTGCTTTATATCCTTTGTAATTGGGTACTTTAATTCTTGGATTACGCCTAGGACACCATGCTAAAATGTGGAAATAAAAGATTATTTATCCTATCGAACTGAAAAGGTATCGTTGCTACAAGGTATCGTCGCTAACAAGGTAATATCGTCGCTACAAGGTATCGTTGTGCTTTGTGAGAAAGTTCCTGCTGCCTGCTTGACAACTGCGTTGAGCCGTAAAAAGAGGCCTCTATGAATTTGCGGGCATTATAATATACATACCTTATTAGTCACAAGCCCCTATGTCCTCCGAAGCCCGAATTGTCCAAGAAGATTCAAAACATTGAACACACGAGCTGAACGGCAGAGACGGCTCTTGGAGAAGTTGCTGATGCTCATTCGTATGTTATTTGTTCCTAATGCTTAGTCGCACCTCAATAACTTGATGAGTAGCAATAGTATCTGCAACCCCTCACACGGTGTAGATGATCCAGCAGGCGCTGGCTCGTGAAGATAGACAAAGAGACAAAGAGAGAGTGAGAGAAAGAGAGAGAGAGTGAGAGAAAGAGAAAGAGAAAGAGAGAGAGAGAGAGAGAGAGAGAGAGAGAGAGAGAGAGAGAGAGAGAGAGAGAGAGAGAGAGAGAGAGAGAGAGACTGTTTGACTGTTTTATTTATAAATCTGATACAATTAGGACCTTCAGGTCCTCTCTTACATCATACCAGAAAAAATTAATATATAAATTCATACAAATTATCTGTCTTCTAAACATTTCTTTAGAGAGAGAGAGAGAGAGAGAGAGGGGGGGGGGTGCCTGCCGCTGATATTGACGGAATTTTGTCCGTGGTGAGTACATAATATTTCACTCATTACAAAATACATCATTTTAAATTATTTTGACAGCAATTAATGAATAATTCAAGTCAAAATGCTTCAAATATTTATTTTTTCTTTTAAAATAACTTTGATGGTGTATCAATATTCGAAATACAGGTTTGACTGGCCGAACGGTAACTGAACAGAATCGCTGCTAAGTACACCTAATCAGTAGACAGCATAATAAGGTTGAAGAAAAATCCAAATGATATAGCAAACCATCACCCTTATGCCGATAATTCCAGTTTACGTTGGACGAGTTTCAGTTTATAGACTGTATAAAAGGATTACGAGGTAATATAAAGGCCGTAATGTCCGGCAATGGCTGTCGGGGAGCCTACAAAGTAGCCGAGGCCATGTAGATCTGAAACTGGCCGTTATTTCGCGGTGATAGCTTACACTGTCGTTAAGCCTATGTCTGTTATCCTTAATGCAGAGAAGTTTAATGAACTAGGGATATCGTTTCGAAAAGGGCGTTTTCTGATCACGACGGGATTAGCTGTGCTTTTGATAGTAGCTATTGCATTTAGCAAGAGTTTTTATGAAATCATTTTTGTTATTCTCCCCTCGCTTGGTGTGAGGACTAATAGCTAATAACTAATAGCTAATGACTAATAGCATTCAGATTCCATCACACCAATTAACAGAAACAATTATTCGTAGTGGTGAACATGGACGGTTACTTCGTTCACATCAGCGAATAGTAAAAAAAGAAGCAATATAAAGGCATTAAAGATCTGAAAAATAGGAAGTTTAGTTGATTAGGATGTAGAAGAATAGTTTGTTTGCTTGAGGGAAAGATTCATTTTCAGTCCGACTCATTTTAAAGCCAACTTCAAAATATGGATATACAGTATATTATACATACTAAAAAAAACTTGATTAAAATAAAAGAAAAGATTCAGTGACAGAACATGGTGTAATCATTCATAAGTTTCCGACGTTCGTTTTTGGAAATGATCATTTGCTTCATCTTGTATTGAAACTTTTCTAATGTTGTTTTGAGCACTTTTATTGCCCTTTAGTGAGTTTAATGAACTCAAGCATACCTACAACATTTTCTGTTCAAACGGAAATCTTAAATCAAGATTCCGCGCGTCTAACCGCAGAATAAAATCAATCAGTTGATCAGATTTTCTCAAATTTCAAAAGCCATGGCCCATTTCCACCAAGGTCTTCTGCTGTGAGAAACCACGACTTCCACCAATTCTAGATTCAACACCCTTTGTTAAATCGATGTCTTTTGCTGCCTAGTTACTAATTGTGTGACCGGAAAAATTTCCTTATGATGTCGTATCTATTAGCCCGAATAATAGAGGATATGGCAAATTGTTATGAATGAAAAAGCCAAATATAGATTAAAAACGCTGCAAATTATTACACAGAGGTTTATTATTTGTATATTCTCTTCTACGCAAAAAACCTGTATACTATTAAGAGAATCATTTGGTAGGTATCTAATATGTGTAGATATGTATAGATATGTATGCATAGAAGAAAATAAGTTTTAAAAAGGTGTAATTAATAATGCACGTAATGGCACGCTTTCAACCCGTCAAAAACTCGTTGTAGATGAGTTATACTAAAGATCTCTAAAAGAAAAACTTAGACCCCGTGAATAAAAATAGCCAGCTATCTAGATATTGAAATTTAATTGTATCATTCATTTTAGTGTTGTTCCTGTCGTATATGTTCCGAACTCGTATCTCAGTTTCTAATAACTTCCATGCAATATAAATAAACTTTTCTTATTATATTCAGTCATAATTACTGATCCCTCTGCATAAAGGAAACAAGAGGAACTTGTTCAACTGCGTCATTTTATCTTAGCGGGTACGTTGAGTTTTTGCATGCTAAAAATCCAATTTGGCACACTGTGCGGCAGGGCGTGTACATATACCGTGCCGCTAGCTTGCGATCGAGCGGTCATTGATGAAACTTGACTAGTTCCCCCGAAAAATCATAGGACCGCAGCTCCATTATGCTCGTTGCGAGAGAGCGGAAGGTCGTACAGCCTTTCGAATGATTTCATTCGATTTGTTTTGAAAATATATGAGAATGAGAACCAAACAGCTGATACGATGTCGATGTATTCGATGCGATTTTTTCTATGTTTTTTCAGTTGGGATTCACTCCCGTGTTGATGTCTTTTTATCCTGTTAATGTTGTAGCCCCTAGGGAATGCCAACGGATGAGTCTATTGCGATCCGTGGAGTTTCCTTCGGTTATTTGTGATGATATCTATCGATTACATCCAAAAACATTATTGTTACCTTAAAATTGTCTGAGATCTCGATTTTTTAATATTTCAGCCCTTGTTTACTACCCTTTAGGGTTGATCAAAATTGATGCCGATGTTACTCGCATATGGCCGATGATGATTTTTGAGCCAAATTTCATAAACTTTGGTCCATTACTTTTGGAGAAAAGTTCTGGACAGCGTACGGTGGATGGCGTACGGCGGACGGACGGATTATTTTTTATTCGATTTTTGAATTCTACGCATCTTGAAATGTAAACCAACATATTTTGTGGGGGGGGGGGGGGTTCTTTTGTTGATTACAAAGGTTGATAACAAATATTAAACCAAAATGAAAAATAAATAAATAAAAAATTATAATAAATAATAAGCACTAGATGTCAAACAGTCATGGTAAGGATCATTCCAACGAGGAAACCACACGTAGCATTCCCATAGGCATTTTTCCTAATTAATTATCGAATAAATTTGCTATACTTGCAGGAGCATTTCTGTACCTATTCACAGAAAGGATTGAGCCCATTGTACAAGTCATAAATCATCTTATTTCTCCACGATGCGGTTTTCAATATTTCCAAGTTCTACTCATACCTACTTTATCTAAATAATGGCTGAATCAATGTAGCTAAAGCAGATCATGATAAAGCAATAACAAAGAAGGAAGTTCAAATATGTCTAGAAGTACAATCGTACCTTTACTTCGTTTTCAACTCATAGCTGTTTAAACTTTAAAGTAATCCATAAATCAGAGATACTGAAATTAATAACAGACCGGAATCGGGAGAAATTAAGGTTTCAAACCCGTGAAATGCATGATTAGGAAATCGTTTCATCAATAAGTTTCCCTTCGAACTTTGTGATTCAGGGTAATTTTACGCCAGTGCCTAACGTGCGGTGAAAGGCAGATTTTTTTGGAGACCTAAATACTCCATGTTTTTTGCTCTCCCTTTTTTATCTCATTATTTCAATCACCGGCCTGCTCTATAATTTTCCGAATCAAAAAGAGGGGCAAATTAGCGAGAGATGTCATTTGTTTCTGACATGGATTTCAAAAAAATCCGTTCGCCTTTGGTATATAGCCGAAATCAAAGCTTGCTCTCCTAACAACACCCTCTTTCCAACCTTAATTATAAGTAATAGCAAGCAAACTCTCTTTGATACAGTTAATTGGCATTAATTCCAATTAATCTTCATAGCAATGGTGGCATTGAAACGAAATTGGGAAAAATAAACGGGAAAATGGTTAGGAATAACACAACAAGTTTTAGCTGAGACCCTTTCCCATTTAAGCACAAAGTAAAACGCTGTTTCTGCTAACTTTATGTGTAAAATGACGTAAAATTCATGAGTTCTGCTGTAAGTCGGTGGGGAAAGGTCTCAGCGAAAACTTGCTCGGTATGAACTGTGGAAAGTATCTAACCCTGAATCAAATGAATTTTGGTAGACATAAATCAGACCAATATTAAAGCGGCTTGGTGATTTTGAAGGGCAAAAGTCTAGACGGTGAGGCCTTAGCCTGCCAGGTCTACTCCATATCCACGTTGCCACTGACAACCTGGACATTTATGATTATGGCAGACCCATCGGGCTTGATGGCAACGATATCCTACTTTTAGACCCAGTCACTCGTTATGTGATACACTCAATCCCTATCGACATCCGAACCGCTGGATCCCAAAGCGCATTTTGTCTGCTTGGCAACTGCATCGTGGCATAGACTGCGGCCACCGTGAGTACGAGGACACTGCTGCACCACATGATAAAGATTGTCATTTTTACCCCGACCGACCCAGCAAAGGGTGACCACTGTACCCTGACTACTACTTGAACACCTCACTGTGGCTAATGTAGCCAACCGGACAGTGCGAAAATGCCAATGGTCGCGGGTCCCAATGCCTTCTGAAGCCCATTCCACCCACTGGGTACGAATGGGTGATTCAGAGCACTGTTGGAGTTGTTTACCATCTACTGACTCATGCAGTGCAGCAGCGAATTCAGCAGATGACTTGGGTTTCGGAGAAGTTGGTGTTGCTCTATCACACCACAACAACTGCTGCCTGACAAAGTCACGGTCAGCAGCAGTACAGGCGACCTCCCAGCTCGAGCTCTTGAGGGCAAGCAGGCGCTGGTGGCTTAATGATGAGAGACGATACCAAGCCCACCCGCCTTGCCCAGTGCATGAATGTAGGCACTTGGGACACCAGGTGGGATGCCTGGCCAAGAGCGCACAGCAGTGCAAACTTCACAATCTAACTCAAGCAGCCTCCCCGCAGATAGCCTGCCACAAACTAATCCATAGGTTAGTCTCAATGGAGTCTTAGCCACACCCACAAAGTCAACCCCAATTTACTGGCAGACCTCTGACACTGGGTCAGGGATTGGTGTCTGCCCTAAGACAAAGCACTCCTCATCCACCATCTTCACCTGATGTAGGTGGCCCGATGGGACCAAGGAGACCATCCCACACTTAGAAGGGTTGGCCAGTAAACCAAACCTCTCTAAGTACTCAGCAAAGGCATTGAGGGCAATTTGGAATCCCTCAAGGGTTTCTGCGATTATTAATCAGCAAAAGCAAATGCACCTAATAACGCCCCAGGGGCGAGATAAAACCTAAGCAGCTAGCAGCTTACCCAAGGCTGTATTGGTGTCCCGGTTAAACAGGAGTGTCGACAATTGATCTCCCTGATCTCTGGGCACCTACCTCAAGGACCCGCCTTTGTGGTACAAACAGGCAACATGCTCAATTAAACGAGCAGGTATCCTGATACCACTTAGTCAATTGGTCAGGGCAATGTGGCTCACAGTGTCAAAGGCCTTAGTGAGGTCGAGAGCGGCAAAATTGAGCTGTCCTTTCTTGATGCAGGCCAGCAAAATGAGAACTTTTAGAATCATCGCTGTGCCATCCAGTGGTAGAAATGCACTCCAGACGTCACCAATGACACCAGTGATGGTATAGAAATCAGGTGGTAGCCACCTGGCCCACTTTCTCATTTCTTTGGGATGAAGATGGTTCAGGCATGGGTCAATGCTTTTGGGGGTCTTCCCAATAGAGGTAACAGATTGAGGATGAGCAGCGTGACATTCTTCGGGCTTTATTCCAGCATTGAGCAGAAATACCATTAGGTCAAGCTGATGTGGAATTTTAACAAGTTACTTATGTACCTCATCATGGAGCCCCATTGCGCACATTATACTGCACAAGGAGCCCCTGGTGTAATCAGGGTACCACCAGCTCACCAGGGATGAGGCTGGGAGTACTCAAGATTGGCTCCCAAATTCCGCAAACTCTTGGAGAAGAGCAAAACTTGTGAGTCTCCAGCTCCCTTAAGTATCTCCGCAGCAAGACGAGTTGGATGCTTCCTCCACAACTTCTGGACCCACTGGTATTTCCACCTCCTTACTTGCTTAGCTGCTCTGCAACCTCCTTGGGGTATCAAAGCAGGAGGATTAACTCCATGATGCCTCACCTAGGTGGCTTCCCCAATCTGCGGGATGATCCTCTTTATATAGGCCACAACCTCGTCGTCCAAGCACTTTGCCTCTCAACAGCCCGCCTTGCTAGATCCTGAAGGTAGGCACTCTTATAACCGTCAATATAGCCTACCTGCTCCCGAGCCTCGACACCTTGGTTTTCCAGTCAGAAAGAAGAACGGAGGTCATGAGGGAGGATTGCTGAATGGTGGGATGTTGCTACATGTCTACAGGTGATGCAAGATAGGCCCCATGGCTATGTGCCAGGATTGACTCCTGTACTAGATGCTTATAGCAGGGCCTCAGGCGAAGGAATTGAATGGCAGAAAGTGAGTACGTAGAAAACGTTGCTGCAGAAATACATCAATGTGATGTACCCCATTACACACAGCTTCTGCGACCTCTGCCGCCATTTACCGCAATCCTCAGTAGCATATCTGGGCCGTACTTGCTCTGTATCAATTTGAGCGTTGGCTTGTACAGGATGCCTCTGCCAAACGTGGGCACTGAGGCAAAACATGGAACCAAAGGCTCTCTCACAGTGGGCACACTGGTGGACATCTCCCGAGGCATGAGAGGAGGAAGAAGGGTAGGAAGATGAGGACGAAGAAAAGGGAGTGGAATGCTGATGCTCCTCCTTGGAGTGCCCCCGAGTGCCTCCCCTAGAAACCCACGTGCAAATGGGCCAGCGGGGGTTATGAGGCTCATCGTTAATATTATCCAGGGACGGAAGACCCATTGATACGAGCCCCCCTCCCCCCACCTTTCTCAGTCATTCTGCCACCCTCTCTTCTCCCAGAGGGTGCTCGGGTTGCACGATAGGGATGTAATTCCTTGACTTGGGTAGGGATGTGAAGGAGATCCGAAGAGATAATACACTGACAGCTACCCTACCCCAGCAACCCACACACATTCACACACACACACACACACACACACACACACACACACACACACACACACACACACACACACACACACACACACACACACACACACACACACACACACACACACACACACACACACACACACACACACACACACACATTTTTTTTTTTTTTTTTTTAAATTTAGAAACCTCCCCTCAAAGACGGAGGGGGCACGCCATTAAATTGGAAAATAACAAATAAAATAAAAAAAGTGGGGAGGACGCCCAGGTTTACCCGACGCCGGCTCTAGGGATAAGGGAAGTTGCAGGACGAGGAGGAAGAATGGGATGAAAGGAAGTGCCCCTATAGAATGACCACCAGTTCAAGTAAGAACCCCTCAGGACGCGGGTGGTGATACCGCGGAGTACTCCTGTAGAGATGCCCAACTCGAGTAACTCCGTGGCGCTTTTCCCGCACCACACCCCGCGCCATGACACGGTCGCGGCAATGACCTTGATGTTACTAGGTGCCACTCCTTTCAGCTCAGATATCGCTTGGCGCAGATCATTTCTATCATATTTACTTTTCTTAGCCCGCCAGGTCTGCTCCATGTCCACGCTGCCACTGACAACCTGGACATCCAGGATTATGGCAGACCCGTCGGGCTTGATCGCAACGATATCTGGCTTCTTGCCCCGGTCACTCGGCATGTGGTATAGTCTCTCCCTTTCGACATCCCAACCGCTAGATGATAAAGCACCTGCTATCTGCTTGGCAACCGCATCGTGACGTAAAATGCGGCCACCGTGAGTACGAGGACACTGCTGCACCACATGATAAAGATTCTCATTTTTACCCCGACAGGCACGGCAAAGGGTGTCTACTGTCCCGCGACTACCCCTCGAACACCTCACCGAGGTGGCTAACGTAGCCACCCGGACGGCGTGAAAATGGCGATAGTCGCGGGTCCCAATGCCCTCTGAAGCCCATTCCACCCACTGGGTTGAAATGGGGGATTCAGAGCACTGTCGGAGTTCTTTACCATCTACTGACTCATGCAGTGCAGCAGCGAACTCAGCAGATGAGCTGGGTTTTGGAGCAGTTGGTGTTGCTCGATCGCACCACAACAACTGCTGCCGGACAAAGTCCAGGTCAGCAGCAGTGCGGGCGACCTCCCAGCTCGAGCCCCTAAGGGCAAGCAGGCGCTGGCGGCGTAAAGATGGGATGCTGGCAGAAAGAGAGACAACACCGAGCCCACCGGCCTTGACCGGTGCGTGGATGTAAGCACTTGGGACACCAGGTGGAAAGCCTAGCCAAGAGCGCACAGCAGAGCGAACTTCACGATCTAACTCAAGCAGCCTCCCCGCAGTAAGCCTGCCAAAGACTAACCCATAGGTTAGCTTTGGCAGTAAGTACGTGCGAAGGAGGCGTAGCTTCTGCTGTGGCTTCAATGGAGCCTTGGTGACACGAGCTAATGCTCCACCAAGGTCCACACTGCTTGCGGCTATAGTGGCCACACCCATGAAGTCGACCCCAAGGTACCGCCAGACCTCCAACACGGATCGAGCAGGGATGGAAGTTTGTCCTAAGACAAAACACTCCTCATCCACTACCTTCACCTTATGCTGGCGACCCGACGGGACCAAGGAGACCGACCCACACTTAGCTGGGTTGACCACCAAACCACACCTGGCTAGCTGCTCAGCAAATGCGTTGAGGGAGATCTGCAAGCCCTCACGGGTTTCTGCGAGTAGGATGACATCATCAGCAAAAGCTAATGCACCTACTCGCACCCCAGGGGCGAGATCAAACCCTATTTCAGCTGGCAGCTTACCCAAGGCCGTATCCACGACCAGGTTGAAGAGGAGTGGCGACAGAGGATCCCCCTGGCGTACCCCGCGCCCAATAACAACATCCCCTGACATCTCACCTTGTGCCTCGAGGACCGTCACGCCTTCGTGGTACAGACAGGCAACATACTCAATTAAACGAGCAGGTGCCCCGACACCACGAAGACAATCGGTCAGGGCAAAGTGGCTAACTGTATCAAAGGCCTTAGCGACGTCCAGAGCGGCAAGATGGAGCTGCCGTTTCTTGATACGGGCCAGCGAAATGACAGTTTGGAGAACTGTTAGATTCTCCGCTGTGCCATCCGCTGGCCGAAATGCTCTCTGGACGTCACCTATGACACCAGCCACTTGGAGGCGAGATGCCAGAACCTTTTGGAAGTGGCGGAAGACTACCGACGAAATAGAAATTGGACGGTAGCCTCCAGGCCCACTTCCCCCTTTCTTTGGGATGAAAATTGTGCGGGCACGGGTCAACGCTTTCGGGGGTCTTCTAGATAGTAGCAACAGGTTGAGGATGAGCAGCTTAACATTCTTTGGAGCTTTATTCCAGCGTCGGGCGGAAACACCATCGGGTCCAGCAGAAGTGGAGTTTTTGACACGGCACTTATGTGCCTCGTCATGAAGCACCGGTGTGCACATGATGCTGCGTAAGGAGTCCCTGGTGGAAGCTGGGGGTACCACTGGCTCACCAGAGTTGTGGCTGGGAGCACTCATAAGTGGCTCCCAGTAGTCCACAAACTCCTGGAGGGGGGGCATAACTTGTTCTTCCCCAGCTCCCTCCAGTACCTCCGCAGCTGCACGAGCCGGATGCTTCCTCCACAATCTCTGGACACGCTGGTATTCCCGCCTCCTCGCTTGCTTAGCTGCTCTGCGACCTTCACGAGGCACCACATTAGGGGGAACTTCTCCCTGGTGCCTCGCCACGGTCGCTTCCTCAACCTGCGGGAAGATCCTCTGCACATAGGCCGCGACCTCGTCCTCCAAGCCATTTGGCCCCTCAACAGCCCGCCTCGCCAGATCCTGCAGGTAGGCACTCTCATAACCAACAATATTGCCCACCTGCTCCCCGAGCCTCAATACTTCAGTCTTCAAGTCTGAAAGAAGACCGGAGGTCACGGGGGAGGATTGCTGAATGGCGGGCTGTTGTCCCACGTCTGCCGGAGATGCGGGAGAGGCCCCACTGCTATTTGCCAGGATTGCATCCTGGACAAGCTGCTTGTAGTGGGGCCTCAGGCGAAGAGATTGAATGGCAGAAAGCGTGCGCATGGGAAAACGGGCTTGCAAGAAAACATTTATATTGCGTACCCCATTACGCACTGCTTCCGCCTCCTCTGCTGCCATTCGCCGCAAATCCTCAGAAGCATACCTGGGCCGCTCTCGCTCTATATCAATTGCAGCGTTGGCCTGTACAGGATGCTCCTGCCAGACGTGGGCACTGAGGCCCCGCTTGGAACTGAAGGCTCTCTCACAGTGGGCACACTGATGGACATCTCCAGGGGCATTGGAAGAGGAAGAAGGATAGGAAGAAGAGGAGGAAGAAGAGGGAGAGGAAGATCGACGCCCCTGCCTGGGGCGCCCCCGAGCGCCTCCCCTAGAACCCCTTATGCCAATGGGCATGGGGGGGGGGGGTTATGAGGCTCGGCTGTGTTTGAATCCATAACAAGGGAGACGTAAAAATGGGTCGGGAGGCCCGTTGACACGAGCCTCCCCCAGATCGCCATTGGGTCATTTTTCCACCCTCTGTTCATCCAAAGGGTGCCCGGGTTGCACGACGGGGACGTATGACCTTGACTTGGGTAGGGATTTGAAGGAGCTCCGAAGAGATAAAAACACCAACAGTTACCCTACCCCAGCAACCCTGGCAGCACACACACACACACACACACACACACACACACACACACACACACACACACACACACACACGCACGCACACACAAAACGCGCCCACGCACGCACACACTTTCAAAATTTTCCAAGCCATTGTAATTTTCTACAAAAATTCGCTAAAATCGATTTTCCAAAAATGGAAATTTTAAAATTTCCTATTTATTTCTTATAGCTGTTCCACCTAAGAATAACAGCCGTTTTTGCATAAAATTATTTTAACAGGGAAGCCAGCATCCAAAGTTGAAATTTTTTGATATACCTAAAACTACGGGTCGATTTCAAATCTATAGTTACAGACAGATAATTTTTTTCATGATTTTTCTATATTTGTGCGATAGAATTATGCCCAAAGGGAATTTAAATACATCAATCGAGTGGGAGAAAAGTATTCGGAAGTATTTTGAAGAAAAACCGCCTGTTTTCGGCTGTTATTCCTAATAAAGTGGACTGTAATTAGTGGGCCACAATGAGAAAACACCTAATACTTACTGGCTAAAAACGACGAAAATTTATTTAAAAATCGCAAATGTTTTCATAAAATTGCATGTAGACGATAAATTTTACCAGAAATAAAGATTTAGACCATAAATTAGATCATATAATACATGTTCATCACATTAATTTGTTTAATAAATGTCGCACATTTTTGTGCAAGATTTGACATTTTGGCAAGAACAAATATGATCGAATTTATGGTATGAATGTTTTATTGTGCTTAGAATTCTGGTTTTAAACTTTGCAATGTTTTTTGCAAAATTTTTGAGGTTTTTGGTCTTTTTTTCTTGGAAAAATGTACTCATATGATCATGTTTCACGACTGAAATTTTTGTATAACATTTTTTCTTTCTTTTCTAATGTATTTTCCTTTCTTGAATAGAATAAAAGCATCCCAAGTTAATATGACGATCCGTTTCAAGAGACGGAATTTTCGTCCGTCCTTTTTCCTCTCTCCTTTCTACTTGGGAGGAGGGCGGGACAGCGTGGGCCCCTTCCCTCTTCCCTTCTATCTTCCTTAGGATGCTATTTTGAAAAAACTTTCCACGGGTTTCACGAGACTCCAAATCCAAAGTCAAAATTGCATCAAAATATCGAAAAAATTTAAAATTTTACACCAGCTTAGTTTTTAGCGAATTTTCTTAGAAAATAAAGCTATTGCAATGGCTCCAAAAATTTTAAAATAAAAATTTTCAAAAAGTTTCATCATCGAAATTTGTTTTGAGGCATTCTGAAATGATTCCTGGATTTTAACGCTTTTTTATATGTATATATATATATGTATATATATATATATATATATATATATATATATATATATATATATATATGTATATATATATGTATATATATATATATGCCTATATATGAAAGTATATATATATATATATACATATATATATGTATATATATATGTATGTGTCATTCCAGACGATAACTCTCGATAGAATTGAGATAAAAACTTCGTTCTTTCGCCAAAAAATCAAGCATTTCAAAAGAAAGGATGAGTTCGTTGGACAACAATTTTTGAGCACATTAAATTGGTCAAATTTCGAAAAATGTACCAAAAAAATCACTAAAAATGGCTAAAAACGGCCAAAAATCGTTAAATTTCTATTTTTTGCAGAATTTTAGTCAAAACTAAATTTTCAACGATTAACTAGGACATTAAAAATGTTTGCTCAAAAGTATGATGAAAAACGTACTTGAATGTCATTAAAATTTGCTAAAATATCTATAAAAACTGCAAAAAAATTTAAAAATCAAAAATCCCTTTTTAATCAGTAGAATTTTATTTAGAATAAGTTTTTTGCCATAAAATTGGTTTTTAACCATTTCTGTCAACTAAAATTGCTCCAATTTCAATGCAATTTAACATACTATAGTACGATGGATAGTTTATGAAAATTCGCTCATACGATCATGCTGCATGACTGGAACTTTTTTCAAATAGGAACCCCCAATGTTCATTACAGGTGAAACCCTGACATCACAGTAATGCACATACTCTTTCTATATCACTATAATTGTAAGTTTGGCAGAGATCGTGATTAACAGGCATCTCGGTAAAAGACATCTATTGTGAACCAGAGATTCTCTTTTCGGGGTGCTTATTTCTTGGCATTTTCTTTTAGTTTACCTGAGCCTAAGAGAAGTTACAAAATAGCTTTGGACTTATCATGTACTCAACACAAAATAAGCCATCTTAGTTAGACCATACAGCGAATCTCTCAAATTACAGATCCTTTAGTTCCAGTGAGCGATTTCTCTCATCCCAATTACTCCCCCTCTCCAACTTCCCCCCATATTCTAACACACATTCTATATGTAGAGTTTGTTACGAGATGTTAGACATGTTAAAATCAATGGTCAATTATTACTGTATAAATTTCGGTAAGCTACACGGGAATTGAACACTAATCTTATGCTTCATACTTTCGGATGTTAAAGTAGACCGAGCTCTTCAAATAGCCCACCAACGCCCAAGTGAGAGAAACTAGGATAGGTAATGAATACACCGATTTTCTCGGGCTTAAGATAGGTGGAAGGGGTTTTAAAAAGATGATGGGGGGAGGGGGGGCTGAGGATGCAACTTTAGATCTATCACCTTGATGAAGTATTAAATAGAGAATATAAGGGCGTGAGAGCCGCATTCGCATCGGAGCTATTGATCAATCCTGCTGGTAACGGGGTTGTCAAAATTATTCCTGAGTAACGTTAAAGTGAACGGAAAGTAGACTACACAAGGCAGAGCGCGCTGCGTGACTGCTCTGGCGCACGCACTGTGTCAAAGTGACGTCACGGAAAGGAGATTTAGTTGGTAATTTATACCACTTCTATGAATGTAACCGACTTCCTGTGAAAGGATTAACAACTCGTCGTCAACTCACGGTTGAAACTAGTGATTGGAATGGTAATTAAGTTTCCAAACACCGCTACAGGACCTCACAACTGAACTCTTCGATTCAATCACATCCTATAGGAACAAAATAGTTCTGCAAATGAGATAGAAATCCTGCAAATCTCCCCAAGGAGAATAGTATATTGCAGGAGAATAATGGAAATTATACTTTGATTTTCCTTTGTATAGTTATTGAAATGAAAGTTACAACTCCTGCAGCTACCGCAATTACCGCCTACTTGTGAGTAAAGATCGAACTTCATGATTGTAAAGATTGCTATGATGTTTAAATAATAACGTACAGGACATATATTTTAGTAAATAGATCGTAGTCAATATATACGAATAAAATTCATAGCTTACAAATTATATGTAAGCCACCAACTCTTCCTCCAATGTCATGTCATGTCAAATTGACCGGAAGAATAATATCAAAGAAAATTTCCTCTGATATAAATTTACCTTTAGCAGATAATGTAATGTTAAAGTAGTTATCTTATTATTTGAAACATGCGTAATGGTGGATGGATGAGGAAAATTGCTACTGATACAGGTCAATTTTTTTTGCGATTTGTTATGTACGATGCTCAATTAAATAGGGGCTGGGGAGGGGGGAGGACCGGCTGCTCCATGAGATCACTAGAGATTAAGAAACTGTGACAGTGAAAAAACTTCTGCCAAGCAGGGTGCGGCACGTAGCTTCCTCTTTTCGGCAACATGAATGTATCGATCACTGAAAAGTATTAAATGATCTTGAAAAATTACATAGCAGGAATGAGTAAACCAAGATGTAGAGTAAAACGTCAAAATTGGTTAATTAAGAAACGAAAAAATGATACTTGAAGTAATTTACGTTCCTGCATGCTCAAAATGAAGTATTGATTTGAGAACAATGAAATTAGTACGGGTCCATCTGCAGGCTAACCGCACATTCCCTGACAATTCCATCAAAATCGGATGAAAACTGTGTAATTTAAATTTGGTACAGTGATTACACATTGGCGCATGGGCAGCAGCTATTATTGATACAATCATGTTGAAAGTGAAATGGGATGATCAAATGATCTTCTCCCAGCTATCATACAAATTCGACTGAGCACGAACGACTAAGGAGTGAAAAAATTGAAATCAATGGAATTCACGTCTGCGCATGCGCAGATTGACGTATCAATTTGCAAAAATGAAACTGATGAGGAACTATCTATCGCCTAACCCGCACAATCCATAAAAATTTTATCAAAATCAGTTTAAAACTATGCAAATCAAGCCTGTTACAAGGAATTCACATTTACGCTTACGCAAGAGCTACTAATGTTACGATGATCTTAAAATTGATATGGAATGCTCAAATTGTTTTCTCCCGATAATCCTCCTAATCTAGGTGAGATCAGAGTTCTAGGGCTTGAGATAATGACACTTTGTGGAGTTCGCGTTTGCGAATGCGCAGAGTGGAGTAGTGAGTTGGGAACGATGAAACTGACAGGGGGCCGTGTACACCTTTGCCCGCATATTTCCTGAAAATTTCATCAAAATCTGATGAAAACTGTGAAATTAAGCTTGTTACATGGATTCGAGGACACACACACACACACACACACACACACACACACACACACACACACACACACACACACACACACACACACACACACACACACACACACACACACACACACACACCACACAACAAAGTTGTTTAGGATGATGAAAATCGTAAAATGCGACTGAAAATTTTAATTTTGGAGACAAGAAATGTTTCTTCTCCCGAACGTGAGAACAATGCTTCTGCTACCTATAGGTAGACTCGGAAGCAAAAGTTACTAAACTGACACCCATTTCTCAATCATATGAGCTAATAAATGGAACTAATCAATGATTTTTTTCCAGTGTCACCACCTTACGTAAACATTCTAGTCCGATAGATGCTGCTTGCACTCATTCTCACTCTACTCGCTACCCAACTGTTGAAATCCTCGCCTTTGGAATCAAGAAATTCTCAGAATTCTCAATAGTTATCAAACTGACCCCTTCTCATCAGTCGGAAAGGGATGGTGAAACCGACAACGACCCATACCATTAAATCATTATGAAATCAGACAAGGAAATCAATCCTCCATATATTAAATAATTCGGCGTTTTGAGCCTGCCGTAATGGCGTCTTTTATCATCTAAATTTTTTATGAGTATTCCCCTCGTAATGGACGAAACGCAAACAAATCATACCGGTCAGGGAAATAACGCCATGTTACATTTTAAGCTTGAAGTTACCCTAGTCCCAAAGGACTCATTACGGGCTTGGGTCTAATTTTTACCGAGAAGGATGGATCAATAAAAGAAACTCCGGGGGAGATGAAAGTCATCTCATATGAACAGATAAAAACGTTAGTACGTCCACTACAATAATACTATGTTCGACCGTACTGAAGCTGTATATTGCTCATTTAACGCGACAGATGATTACACTTCATTTCATGCAGCACAGAAGAATACCACACCACATACCCTTGTGACCCTGTTGAATTGGTTCTTCACTTTGTAGAATAAGGGAAAAAAAGAGTTGCAAAATAATAAGGGTTGATAGCCCATTACGGAAATTCATTTGGAGATTCGCTGAATAAGGATAACCTCGATCAACCATATAGGTTGCATACACCCATTCGCACAGCCTACACTTCGGATGAGAATGATGATAAACTGACAATTTTGCAATTTAATCTAATTTGTATTCATTTATTTCATTTTTATTAATTAACTTTCTTTTGCATTATGATTTTTGCTACAAACCAACTATGAATTAGGATCCAGCTCAGCAAAGATCTAAAAGCTAAGTACTGAGGCAGATATACACTGAGCCTATGTTCAGTGTATTATAGCTAGTGCCTATCAACGAAATTAAGATATGGAAGACTAAAAGTTTTATTTAAGCACTTTTATTTTTCTAAACAAAATGACGATCGACTAACACCATAATTTTGAAAAAGAAGAAGAAAAAAAAGTGTCGACGGGAAGTGGTCTAAAAAATTCGTTGAAGTTGCGTACCTCAATGCATGATAGCGCCATAGGCACGTTTTTCCTGAGGGTACTCTCCTCACCTCCGAGATCCTGAGAAGTTCCTGGACGAACGGAATAACTCCCTCCAACCCTTAAGTACCTACCAGGCGGTGTCATGACACATTTCAAAGTTATATATTTTGATCTTGGTATTTGAATCCGAGAATCTGAGGGGAAAAAAACGGAGGCAAGCGTTGCACACAGTATTGATTAATTTGTCCACACAACAGGTCCAAGGGAACTTCTCAACAAGCTTCCAAATAGGTTTTCAAGAACTTTCTTCTCGATTAAAGTGACGCCATTAAAAGCATGTCGTGTCGCTCTGAAAGTCTGGCGAAACGACGTGTCAATCATTAGTGAATGATAATATCACAAAAAATAAGGCCCGTCTAAGACTTGAGTTTAGTTTAACTAATAACGATAAATCTGCACACAAAAAAAAACAAAAAAAAAAACGAGTTTATATAGCGGGAAGGATGTTATAACGTGCTTGAAGCCATTGAGAAGGTATATCGAATAGATGGATATAATAAATACATGGGGCGCAGATCATAGAAGACAGAAATCGGTGAGTGAACTTCAGGCTGTTTGATTTTTAGCTTTTGGCTTCTCCTGAAAAATCCAGTTTGTCTACAGTCGTTCCTTTTCCTAAGCTCGTAACCGATGGATTTCAGTGAAATTTTTACCAGTATTTATGTCATTTCGGTGGTTTCTCGGGGCCCGAATTTCTAAAAATTAGACCAAATTTTTGTACGCAAAACGTGATGTACTCTAAACTTATCTTTACAAATAACGAACCAGGGACATCCAAAAGAAAGAAAGAAAAACTAAAAAAAAAAAAAAATAATCAAATAAATCAAATCAACTAAAAATAAATAAATGAAAGATGAAATACTAATTAAATAAATGAAATAACTAGAAATAATAATAATTCCTATAACAATGTTAAAGCAAAAAATATTAACAATGAAGACACTTGGAGGTTTGAGGTCGCAACTTATTCTTTAAACGAATTTTTCGAAACTCCTCGCTTTGTAAAGAAATCAAAGAACCGTAGGGGAAAGAAAAACAAGAGGCTCATATATTCTGTATTACCTGTATGTATGCGCGTAGTGTGTATGCGATTTAAACTAAACTTGATTGCCGTTGGGTTTGCAAGGTTGAATGAACCAGTACGGTCTTTTTACGGAACCCCACCACATCCCTTGGATCTTTTAAGAAGAAAATTTTCAAGTAGATGAGGCAGCAGATTGTGCGCATGTACTCTGAGGCTACAAGGGTTAATTGGTTGAATGAACAGAGCGGGGTGCGGAGAGGGTGAGATCTTTAGCGAGCCTAGATCCAATTACTTCGTCAAATCCCCTCCACTTTGATCCTTACGCCAGACCGCAGTTCCCTTTTTTAAAAACTAAGCATGAATAGAGTAATGCCCCTTCCTCTCCTTCCTTGTGGGCGGCCTCGACTCAGAATTCCCAGGGCCGAGTTATTAGGGGAGGCCTCACTCAAACCAGCTGGTCCCATAACCCTCTCCACTACCGTTTCAGTCCCTTCTTTTTCCAGAATATTATTAAAAAATCTTTATCTTTATATTAGGCGAGATTATACCCGTCCTTCCTTTCTCTCTTCCCCAGTTAAAGTGGACACGTGCTACATATTTATGTCCGCCATGGGAATTCGATATTAAACTTGGTAAATTGTTAAGAGCCACCCCTTTCTCAATTACCCCCTCGCCTTTTTACTTTTTTGCCTTTATGCTTCTTTTCGCCCGGTACGCTTCCAACCACTTTTTATGAGAACGTGAGATATTAATGTTCTTCTGTCGTAGCCATTTCTAATTATCACGCTCGCCCTGAAATTCTCGCGTCGTTCTCTCTATTTACCGTAATGTAATATTTATACGAGTACGGCAGAGTACTGTTAGATGCAATGGGGGTTACTGCAGTTCAACTCCGACAGCTTCTCGAGCTACTGAAGGCGTCATGCATTTGGAAGAACGTTTATTGTGATAGTTGGTAGTTTTTTATTCAAATGTTTAAAAACATGAAATGAAGAAATGGATAAAATCATGTATTCCATGCCAGGAATATAATTAACGAACATTTTAAAGAAGGATTTTAACTATGAAAACACAAAGTGCCGCGTTGATCGGTCTCCACGGAGATCCGGTAGCTATATCGTTTTGGGTGCGTGTGGATGCACTCTCGCACATCATGGCTCACAAATTAGCTACCTACTGGAATTCACGCGATGTGAACCATAGCGTCACTCAATGTTATGGCTTTAGGATCTCAACTAACTAACTCGTTCAATTTTGACATGGACTGACGTGCGTTCCCCTATTCGAGGTGGTTTCATGTTCTTTTTAAGGTTAGACTAATTAAAGGATTAACCTTATACATTTATCTAGCTACCATCATTTCAAGCATATTAATAGAAATTAATTCATCATCAGAAATTAAGTAAACTACATTATTATTTGGAACAATAGCTGGACTTTAGTACAGTATGTACCGAACGAACATAGTTAAGGATTTACAGACTTCGGGAGTGTAGTTGTGTTGTTGCCATTTTCTTTTTGGGGTATTGCGTAGGTGAGGTACACAAACTGGCGTCCTCTCAAGTCTATACCTGTATTCAAGGTATTGTCTATGATTTAAAAATTATTTCTATATTTTCTAAAATCTTTCGTTTTGTACTTTGAGTTCGTTGTTATTCAGCTGCTAATTTTATCATAGTAAACAGTGTGTTTATTTTCATTCATGTGCTATGCTAGGGCTCATTCATTTTTACTACCTGTGGTACTATCTATATAGTTTTTCTTAAGGGAAAAGGGAAAAGAAATGGTTAACTACCAATTTTATGACAAAAAACTCTTTCTAAATAATATTCTGCGTTTCAAGAAACGATTTTGGATTTTTAATTTTTTTTTTTTTTTTTTTTTTTTTTTTTTTTTTTTTTTTTTAATTCTTTAGTACGTTTTAATAAAAAACGCTGCAAATTATTTCACAAAGGTTTATTATTTTTTCAATTTTGTATGATCGTAGTTTTAGTTGGCTTGCGTAAGTCATAAGGCCCGTCCAGACTCCTCGGCGTGTCCTATTTCGAGTTGCCATTACCTATACTTCTATAACTATATACGCATGTTTATATTTCTCGATTTGAGCTCCTATCTATTCAAATATTTATTGCCTTAAAAATATTATTATCTAAGTACGTACGAAAAGTCGAGAGGATATGTTATTAAATATGCGTAGGAAAAGCATTGGTATTAACACACAAATATGACCTAGAAAAAAACATATATTCCTGCCTCGAAGGAACGCCGTACCCTCCTCATGGTGCCGCCGCGGTGTATTATATGGGTATAACACGTAAAAGTAATAAATATCCATTCTCCTACACCCCTCTGCTACGCCCCTGGTCACCCCAGACACCACAAGGTGCCGCGGCGCCTCCTCTCACTCCACCCCCCGCTCACCCCACCCCCCTCACCACCCACCGTTACCCCCTGCTAAGCCTGCCAAGCGTGCGTGCGTGCGTAAGTCTAACACTCAAAGCCTTGAAAAAGACACTTTTTCGCCCGTTTTTGGCCCATAGCATCTATGCGAGTAAAGCGATGGGGATGGTTAAACGTTAGGACCAACTAGACCCCAAATGGAGTCTATGTGCGAAAGAACGGTTTTTTTAACACGTTGACTGCCACGTGTGACATATCTGTCACACAGAAGTTTCCTTTGGGGGGCCGTGTGTGCCAATGTGGGGCACAGTCAACCTTCTCTTCTAGCCTCTGGCCCAAGCCAGGATCACATGTTTCCAACAAGTTGTACCTTGAAATGACCTTGGCTGGATCCGGGGTGACAGGGAACATGCTTGGTCTGGGCAAAACAACTTGATGCTAATAGCAACTGAGACAAAATGGAACACATCGAAGTGAGAGAAGGTTTTCTACATGGAGTTGTGTTCTCCATGGAGGAATGCATGAAATCTTCAAATTATTGGTTTTCCTCCATCGTTTTCAGTATACGAAATGTTGTGTGGACACAAGGTTGCAGAGTGATAGCGCGAGAAGGAGAATAAGGAGTAGGTAACTTCTTGTTTGGGTGAAGGTTGGTTTTTATATCGCTTTTTATGTCATATCCGATTCTGATGATTGTATTTCATGTTTATATCTCTTTCGTTGGATATTTGATATGAGCTACTACCAACCTACTACTACCTACTGGCAAAATTTGCTTATCTTGCGTGTGTTCCACATGTGGTACACGTGGCCCACTGCTGACAATTTGCATCCAGTTTCTCCCCTACAGGCCACGTGTCCCTATTTGGGTCACGCGCCATTTTTGATCAAAATAAGTCAAAACTTGAAAATAATTTTACTAAATTACTCAAAAATGATTCAGTAAATGAAAGGCAAGAAAAAATGTGCTTGGCCCTGGGAGAGGTTCCTAATTTTTTGCCTTGGCAGTCAAAGGCAGTCAATTCTTAGGCCTTTTATGGCCCGGACGGCGAACGCACCTTGAAACGTAAATTGACAAAGTTTGAGGGGGGGTTATAAAAATTGTTTGCTGCACGATCACATAGGCTTATTATTAATAATAAACCAATTGAGTACATTTTTCAGCATAATTCTGTACATGAAATTCTTGATGTTCTATTTTATAGTCAATAAACTTCATTTGAGCAATATTCTGCAAAAATATATAATCAACAATTTTTTGCTATTTTTAGTGATTTTTTCAGCACTTTTTTGAAATGTTACCAATTTAATGTACTCAAAAAAATGCTGGCCAACGAACTCGTCCTTTCGTTTGAAAAGCTTGATTTTTTGGCGCAAGAATGGAATTTTTATCTCAATCTTAAGGAGAGTTATCGTCTGGAAAAATGCATATATATGTACGAGTACATAAGAAAAATGTTTAACTCTTCGATTCGTTTAAGAATGTCTCAAAACGGATTTCAATAAAGAAAATTTCCGAAAATTTGGATTTTAAAATTTTTGGAGCCATTGCAATAGCCTGTAAAATTTCACACTCCTAGGGTGAAAATCAGAGACTTTAGCTCACTCAGCTGATAAGTATAGAGCCCATCATCGTATTCGTTTCTCAATGTCCCAGAGAGGCACCCTACCAAATTTCAAATTCCTAGGGTGGATAGGCGAGAATTTAAAGGAGCCAGCTGCTCTGGTGGGAACCCGTCATTGCATTCGTCTCATAATGTCCTGGAGAGGCTCCCCGTCAAATTTCAAATTATTAGGATTTATAGGAGAGAATTTAACTGAGTCAGCTGATCTGGTTGGGACCCGTCATTGCATTCGTTTCTCGACGTCCCAGAGAAGATCCCTATCAAATTTGAAATCCCAAGGGTGGAAAGGAGAGAATTTAGCTAAGTCAGCTGATCTGATTAGGACCCGCCATTGCATTCGTCTCATAATGCCCTAGAGAGGCTCCCTGTCAAATTTTATATTTATAGGGTGAAAAGGAGAGAATTTAGCTCACTCAGCTAATCAGGAAAGAACCCATCATTTTATTCGTCTCTTGATTTCCCTATCAAATTTCAACTCCCTTGGGTGAACAGGAGAGACTATTCAACTCTCGTTTTTTAATTTTTTTTTCTAAAGGAATTGTTCTTGTTTTTTAAGCATTCGGTACAGGTAAAAGCGTTCCGGTTTCTTCAACCTCAATATAACTTTAGCTACGTTAAAACTCTTCCCAACCGTGATTTCTCCAGTTAATAAGGCATTTTTAATATCAATTTTGGATGATCTACCTTTACGAATAGAAAATGCTCGGCTCAACCCACCAAAATCGTTTTGGTATCGTTGAATTTGTTATCGAAAGACCTTTACGTCTAAATCCCACCATGATGACATATGATGAAATTGTAGAAGTGAGTCAGTTTGTGTTGAAGTGAAGCATTTCAAATGAGGCAAGAAGCAAACGCGGTTTTTCATTAAAATGGTGAAATCTATCTATCTATCTTTCTCCCTGGCGTTCTAAAAGAATGCTGTAAATAGCAGCATCAAAATCGGTTCATAATTGTGGTCAAGCATAAAGGACAAACAAACAAGCATATTTTGATTTTTGTAGATATAGATGTATATAAATGTATATATATATAGGTATATATATATATATATATATATATATATATATATATATATACAAGCCTACTAACGCTCAGATGTCCCTACATTACCAGAGCTGTCATCCCCCACACACTAAGAAGGCTATTCCTCGATCTTTATCTATCAGGGGGCACCGCATCTGTAGTAGTCGGGATGACCTGGAAGAATATGTGGCGATGCTGGGGACGCGTCTTAGACAGAGGGGCTATCCCCCAGGATTGTTGCGTCGTCGACTGATCCCGGCTGGGGTACAATATGAGCAGTCTGCGACAGGCGCACGACTAGGACCCTTTCTCGTAACCACGTTCTTCCCTGGTGTGCAGAAAATTAATTCCATCCTGAGAGAGCTCTACCCAATCCTGGCGGAGAATGCCCAGACACAAGAGGTTTTCCCGGAAGTACCCTGTTTGGCGTATAGAAGGCCCCGGAATTTAGGTGATATGCTGAGCTACAAAACTGCTCGCCAACCAGTGGAACCATCCCTTGGTCTGCAACCTTGTGGGCGTCCTCGTTGTGAGCTTTGCCAGCTCGTGTCCTCAGGGGTGACCTTTTCGTCAGCTAATAGGCCACACACATACCATGTGGAAGGAACAGCACATTGCCAGAGCAGGAAATGTGTCTACCAGTTATTATGCACAGGGTGTGAGGCTTTTTATGTGGGTAAGGCGACTCAGCTGAACCTGAGAATGAACCTACATCGTTCCACAACGGATAGGGGGGAGAACCAACCGGTGGGGCGCCATGCCGCATTTCACAACCTGAAATTCAATGACTGCTTTAGAGTGCAGGTGCTCAAGAAGCTCAAAGAGGAATGTGATTTAAAATTGCACATGGCAGAACAAGCGCATATTAGGGTACTGGGAGCTTTGCGCCCGCCTGGTTTGAACATCAACCGGTAACTTTCTCCCCCCTCTTCTCCTTTTTTTTTTTTTTTTTTTCCCCAACTAGTCCTTTATCCTATTATCCCCGGTAGTGTTTCCCACTGGGTGCTCAACAACCAGACGAACGGTTGATCATGCTCCGCCAATCAACCGGACCGGAGCCACTGAAAAAGAGCTGAACAACAACAACCCGTGGACGCACTCACCAACCATCAGTCTTTGATAACGCGATCACGCGAAACGTCGACAAAAACCCTGTGAGTTTATGTTTTCTATATCTAATCCTACGGATTTCGTTTATATATATATATATATATATATATATATATATATATATATATATATATATATATGAAAAAGTTTTAAACTATAGGATTCGTTTCAAAATGCCTCAAAATGGATTGCAATGAAGGAAAATTTTCAATATTTTTATTTTGAATTTAATTTCTTGGATCCGTTGCAACAGCTTCATTTTATACGAACTTTTGCAAAAAATTAGGTTTATTATGGTCACATTTAGATGAAAAAAGTGTGTTTGCGGAGAACAAACGATATCAGCGTATGAAGAAGAAAGTTCTTGAGAAATGTTCATAAAAAAAAAAAAAATAAATAAAATAAAATAAAAATAAGGAACAACTGAGTTTAATGTCGTATAAGAAGAAAAATATTTGGGATACTAATTTGTCATAAATTGGATTATTTTGCCAAACTATGCTAAGGATTGAATGAAATACAAAACAAATTTTATTTAAGAAGTGGAACGGAAGAAAAAAACAAAACGTAGAGATAAAAAACAATGATTGAAGAACAAAGAAAGAATATGGTACAGACGGATTATTGTTTTCCACAGACTTCCCATTCTCAAGGGCAAATATCTTTTTCAGAGGGAAGATTCATTGAAATAATCCTTAAACGCCTTATAAAAGACTTATTGCATTTTGAACCATGGAGAACTAGCTGCTTGGTATGGATAATGGGTTAATGAAATGTTTGAGGGGAGGGGGGGGGGGGGGGGGGTTGAGACGATGTCAAGACAGATCTATCATCCTGTCAATGACTCATGCGCGATTAATATATTAAAACCTTGAAATATTAAGAAAAAAACTAATCCAATTTTAATTTACAATCAACAATTACCCTGTGACCATCCTTCTGCTGCACTTGAATTTTAAACGGGTTCTGGTAATTCGATCTCAAGGTGTATGTATCCTTTATGAAATTATGGTAATGCAATACAATGTTGGGTCAGACGACTCGCACCACCTTGCGAACTTAATCAAAATTTCCTGAATAGGATACGGCATGTTCGTTCCAGAAGGAGACTAGATCCCAAGGGTCTCCAGAAGGAATTCTTAATATGCACTTGTCATATAAATGCTTACAATGATCTATTAGGAGTTCTTTATTTACTCGTATTAATTTATTTTTACCCATCGTTTTTATTCCATCAACTTCCTAATTGATTTCAGGCGCCTAGGCATCTGCCTTTTTATTATATTTACCAGGGTTATAATTACAAATTTACAATTCTTGGGCCATTTTCCCATTGTTAAAAGACACCAACGTGGGCTAACTCTGACTAACAGTTACCGAGAGAGCAAGCAATTTTCAAAGCCCCTAATGAGGGCGATATTTGTCCAAACCTCCAAAGTTGAGCAAATTATCCTTCTCGGTTGTTCCAATCATTGAACCGGGGATAATAACCCATTGAATGTTCCACTTGACACTTCCTGGACTAGAATCATAGACAACCAATCCTGTTTTTAGTTTTTGGATTATTACTCCCAATTGCTAATGCATATACGAGGGGTATCTAGAAAGTAAGTTCCCCGTTTTCGGTAGAAGTAAAACACATTTTTTTTCTTCGCAAAAAAAGATTTATTATGAAAGCTATAACTAGATCTAAGTTATTTTTCTACGTCCAGTGGTCCACTTTTTTTCAGGCACTTTATGAACCTGTGGTATACACCGAGAGAAAAAAAAGGAGTTTTAACCCGCTTGATGACCTCGCAAACGGTCCTCCTTTTAAAAACAACCCGATAGGAATTAAAAAAAACCCGATAGGATAAAATCCTATCGGGTATTCAAAAAGGACTTACGCCTATCGGGTTTTCACAAGCTGAAATCTATCGTGTTATGAATTCAATGGTAAGGGTTTATTGGGTATCCCAATTTCTATCGGGTACCCCAATTTTCCAGAATTCTGAAATTGTGGACACTGAGCACAGGGGTACCCGATAGACTTCCTATCGGGTAATTTCAAGGAACCACCCCGAAAGTTGCCCTTAGGGGCTCAAGGTGTGGGTCGCCTGCACGGCTGCTGACCTTAACTTCGTCAAGCAGCATTTATTGTGGTGTGACCGAGCTACACCAACTGCTCTCAAACCCAGCTCATCCGCTGTGTTCGCTGCTGCTCTGCATGAATCAGTACATGGTAAAGGACTCTGACAGTGATCTGAATCTCCATTTTCTTCCCAGTGGGTGGAATGGGGTTCAGAGGGCATTGGGGCCCGAGACTGTCGCCATTTGGTGGCTACACAAGCCACCTCGGTGAGGGGCATAAATGAGAATCTATATCATGTGATGTCACCCAATAACATCAGGGTCATGGCTGCGACCCTGTCATGGCACGGGGTGTTGTGCGGGAAAAGTGCCACGGAGATACGCCAGTTGGGCATCTTGGAGGGAGTGCTCCGCAGTATCAACACCCGCGTCCTGAGGCGTTCGTGCTTGAAAAGATGTGTGTGTGTGTGTGTGTCATTCCAGAAGATAACTCTCCATAAAATTGAGATACAACTTTCGTTCTTGCGTAAAAAAATCAAGCTTTCTAAATGAAAGGATGAGTCCGTTGGCCAGCACTTTTTGAGCACATTAAGCTGGTCAAATTACAAAAAATGTGCTGAAAAAATCATTAAAAATGGCTAGAAACTGTGAAAACTGGTGAGTTTATATATTTTTGCCATATATTGTCCATATAAAGTTTATTAACTATGAAATAGATCATTGACAATTTTATGTCCAAAATTATGCTGAATATTAATTTCTTTAATAATTTCTAATTAATTTCCATATTTGAACACCCACTCGATTTCTGATCACCCGATAAACGTGATTCGAGACCCGTTTGAATTCCTAACGGGTAAAAAAAAAAAAGGTTTCATATGGTGATAACATTGTTGCAGGGGTTTAATTTCTATATTTGAACACCGGCTTTTCTGATTAACTATGAAAATATCGATCATTGACAATTTTATGTCCAAAATTATGCTGAATATTAATTTCTTTAATAATTTCTAATTAATTTCCATATTTGAACACCCACTCGATTTCTGATCACCCGATAAACGTGATTCGAGACCCGTTTGAATTCCTAACGGGTCAAAAAAAAAAGGTGATAACATTGTTGCAGGGGTTTAATTTCTATATTTGAACACCGGCTAGATTTCTGATCGGGTGATAAACGTGATTCGAGACCCGTTTAATTTCCTATCGGTTCAAGAAAGAGCCGATAAAATGGTGGCGGGTGTTTGATATCTTATCGGGTCAAGGAAAATCCAATAAAATGGTAGCCGGGGTTTAATTTTTATATTTAGACACCCGCCAGATTTCTGATCACACCATAAACGTGATTCAAGACCCCTTTGATTTCTTATCGGGTCAAGAAAAAGCCGATAAAATGGTAGCTAGTGTTTGATTTCAATATTTGAACACCCGAATGATTTCAGATCGGGTGGTAACTTGATTTGAGAGACCCATTCGATATACTATCGGGTATTGAAAAACAAATACGAAGCCGATAGAATGGTAAAGATTGTTCAATTTCAATATTTAATCACCCAATAGATGTCTGATCGCCCGATAAACGTTTTTTGATATACGTGTTTGATATCCTATCAGGACAAGTAATAGCCGATAAAATACTAGAGTGCCCAATAAGATTTGAGGCGGTAACGCAATTGTTTTTATTATTTACCCGTTTGGAATTTTCATGACTCGATTGTTTTTAAGAAGACCCGATATACTAGACACAGCACTTGACCCATTTGGAGTCACCAATCTAGCTCCCCAATAATTTTTAACGGCTTACCCGTTTGATTATCAAGCGGGAATTTTAAAAGGCCCGTTTGGAATTGGTCCACCTGATAAAAAAATGCTCAATACCCGCTTGGATATCGACATTACCCACTTGGAGAACCACACCACCCGCTTGGATTGAAGGACACCCGCTTGGATTCCCATTGAGAACTCTAATTGACGCCTCCCTATCGGGTAGGGTGCATCTATTTTTTTCTCTCGGTGTAGCTTTTTCATACCTACCTCGTAGAACTGCGGTTCCATCTCACGGAGTAATACTCTCTTTCTGCAGGTAATACTTACTGCAGTGCAACGTTAAACGTCGGTAACGAACCTCTTGCCCCCTTAATGGGACTTCAAGTTCGTTAATATGTAGGAATGAGAAGGTGCAAGGTCGAGAGAATATGATGAGTGCGGGAAAATGTCCCATTGAAAGTCTGGAGCAAAACTTGGGTGGCCCAGGCCGAATGAAGATGCGCGTTGTTGTGCAAAAGCATAACTCTTTTGGGCAATAGCCCAGGTCTTCTCCATTTGATGTCCATCCGTAATTTTTACAACACTTCACAGAAATATCGTCCAGCAATTAGAAATATTCCAATCTCTTATGGCCCATTAACACCCTTGAAAGGAACATCACGACAAGCACGAACAGAATGGAATAGTGGTGAAAAAACTGCGGGTGAAAGTGAACGATGAAGGCGGACGAAATGGGATGAAACAGTGTAAATACGGATGATTCACTCTGGATAGTTCACTCTGGAGGTTCATAAAAAGTGAAGCAGTGTAACAGGATTTCGATCCGAGGAAGGTAACCCCAGCAGGCTGCATAACCTCAAGGGTAGCTCAATTTGTAATTATTCCTTCACTTAAAACTCGGGTAAATATTGGCCCCAGACCTTTTAAATTCCGTTACCAGCCAGACAATTGGACCGACTGCGGAACTGAATGACTTCAACGAAACTCGCCTTAACCTTCCACTCGCAGAACATGTGGCTTGCTGTTTTGAAAAGACATTGATAAGCCCTTGAATGTGTACGATTTATTCTGAATTTTGAATATGATGTTCGAATAAGTATAAGAAAAATGGAAAGAGGAATGTACGCTGAAACGTGAAGATATGTTTTTGATAATTTAGCAACAATGACTAGAGTGATAGGTATCAACGCTTAGGTTCTGTACTGTTTTTCATGGCTACTTATACCGGATTGTATAATGAGCGTAAATAACCTATCGTCCAAGTGAGAAGATTCCCTCCATGGTCGGAAGCGCTGATGCTGTTCTTAAGAGGGTTGTAAAACCCTTACAAGAAGGGTTGGAGGCTTGATGGGGGAGGTGAGGCTGTGGTGAAATTGGTTTTAGAGACCGAAAATGACGAGCAGGAGGAGAAGTCTTAGGTATACGGATTTGGTGATTTGTAATATGAAGGACGACTTCCTTCCCAAGGGACCATCATAAGATTCATAAGAGTTCCCAAAAAGATGGGGACATGTCTCAGCTCAGGTAATATGTTCAAAGCAATTAGGTAAGTTTAAAAAAAAAAACCTCTATATGTCAATTCCTCACCTACCTAATTCATCTTTTGTATTGGTAATGTGAACGAGAGCTCTTTGGTTAGAGAAAACCCTTACCGAACGCTACACTTTGGGTAAGATGAGGTTGAAGATACCAGATAGGAAGAGTGATACAGGGCGTATTTATATTTGAATTAATATACTCCATCTATCCAAGAAACTATTGTTCAGGGTAAGTGTATTTTCCATGTGACTCAGAAATTGATAGCAGACGCACCAGAATCTTCCCTATTTTAGCAAAATTTCGCAGAACACGAAGTTACTGCAATGGCTCCAAAAATGTTTAAATCAAAATTTTCGAAAAATTTCTATAGTGAAATCTGTTTTGAGACATTTTGAAACGAATCCTAGAGTTCGACGATTTTTCATATATATATATATATATATACACGCTCGTTATATATACATATATACAGGGTGATTCCCTGGCAGATGCAAAAAAAATTTTGGGTGAAACTACATCAAAAATGGAGTAAAATGCCGTCAACTGCATATTTTTATCTCAATCCGTTCTCAAGATATAATTTTTTGAAGGTTTTTTCAGGAAAACCGTGTTTTTTTCCTTTTAAACTAAAATTTCTCCACTTTACTTCATTCAATTTCAACTTTTGACCACATTTTCGGAATCAGCATTAAATTTACAAATAAATTTAATATAATATATAGTACAATAATTTACGAAAGTTCGCTCAAACGATCATGCTGCATGACTGGAACTTTTTTAGTCTACTAGTTGTAAAACTAAGTTAAACCGCCCAACCACGCACAAAAGATTTTGGCTGGTTTCGTCATTGGTGAGCGCTCGTTTTTCATGGGATACTGATCAGAAAGCTCAAAAGGATAGACTTCCATAGTGTTCGATTTATGTCCAGGTGCATATCATTCAGTCATGCCTTCTTGGTGTCATACCTTGGATCAGTTAAGGGGTCTCTTTTAATTTTAGGAGTCATTCGTGATGTGGGAGCTGCATTTAGAGAAAGAGTCAGTGAGAACTCGATGTTGGCGGATGAACTCAAGGTTACCACTCGTGTGAGAATACTGAAGGATTGTGAACGGATTAAAATTTAATGATGGAAAACATACCCCTGCCCTACCTACTTGGAGCCCCCCTTACACTTGCGCACCCCCCCCCCCCCCCACGCTTCTTGAGAGCTCGGGGAGTGTGATTGATATGGGTGGTTCCTCTTTCTCGATTCTTGTTTATGCTACTCCTTGGCATACCATGGAGGGTTATTCAACCTCCAGGATATTCTCTGGGTGTAGCATTTGAATCGCCCCTCCCTTTTTAAGTAGGAACCACTCAATTCCCATCACCTCTTATTGTCACAAACGATGAAAATGCAAAATGCTAATTTCTTCCAGCCCAAGTATCTCCAAACTGATGGATATTCAACGTAAAATTTTTCACTATGAATTTTGTCATTTTCAGTTTGATAGTAAACACTGTGCATACTGTTTTCTAGATAGATTCATGCATGTGGCACTTCAAACTTTACGATTACCACTTATTTTTGAAGATTTTTTTAGAGTATACCCGTGTGAGACCCTTGACTAGACTTGGGCATCAATCACGGGTCAATAATGTCCTCTACGCATGAGTAAATGTAAAATTCTCAAACTTCTTCTAAATTCAAAATAGTCGCAGATGAATAATAGTTTTACCTATTTCTCAAGTTTTCCTCCTGCTTGAACTATGTATCTATTTATAAAGGTATATTTGTTCACAACAAGATAATTGCTGATGAATGAACCATACGATGAAGCTATGTGCCACACCCAACTATATTCTGTAGCAGGTACATTGATAGTATTGAACTGGAATAGTAGGCATATGCCCCTTAATTGGATAAATTCAACTTATTTATTCATGTTTCTTGTGATTTATTTATTGCAACTGTAGATGTTCAGTTCATCTAGCAATATATTAATAATATACTTATCAAACTATATATGATATACTAAAATAGTATACTTTATAGCAATATATTTTTTTAACGTTTTTTGTGGTTTATTTGATGGCAACTGAAAATGTATAGTTCATCTGGAAATATATTATTTTTAATAATTAAACATTTACATTGATTTTAGAGGCCTTCAGTTCTGAACCCGTACCATGATATTGATCCCTAAAAGATTGGATCTAAACCACATCGAAGCCACACACATGTTTACTATATCAACTACGATTACTTATTTCTCCGTAAATACAGACACCATTGGATATATATATATATATATATATATATATATATATATATATATATATATATATATATATATATTAGAGATGAGTCGACACCAAAATTTATCGATTTCCGATACCGATACCTAAAAAATCGATTCCCGATTCTCGATACCGATGCCATCGGCGCATAATACCTAACTTACCTGTAGGTGAAAAACAAAAATTCCTCTTGAACTAGACAGTAATCTTTGTAAAACATATAACTTATACTTACAAAAAATTGATCCCAATATATTTGCAAATGAGGTAATTCTTAAATAAAAACAAAACATGGATAATAAAACCTTTATCCTCCATCTGTTCTACTTGAGGTTTTTCTTTAAAAGACCAACATTTTAATTCTGTCTTATTACAAATTCTAAATTTCAGATTTATATTTTCATTCAAGGCTTCAGTTAATTTGATTTGTGCAAATACAAAATTTGATATTTTTTTGTTATCTATCAAGTATCAATTAATAGGCAAATTTTACTGCCTAGGATTGATTTCTTTCTGAATAAAACAAGTTAAGCAGACTGACTTGGTTTTTTAGTTTTTCGTCGGTAACTTTAAGGTATTTCCAAATAAGACTGGCTCTAGGCTTTTATACTTGGAAACTATAGCTTTGTCTAATGCTTCTGTTGTCACAAACAAAATAACACAAGCCTACTTGTAAATAAAGTTATAATTGTAACTTGTGTTTTGGACAATTCATGTTTCGCAACTGCTAACTTCACACAACGGTTGCACGGTACAACCATCTTCGTTGTTAGATGGTTGCAATAGTACCGTAGTGTAATAAAACGCTCATCACCGGGCGGTATCGGTATCGGCTTTAGGCGATCGATTCTCGATACCGATACCAATGCCTAAGAATCGGTGGTATCGAAAATCGGTATCGGGAATCGACTCATCCCTAATATATATATATATATATATATATATATATATATATATATATATATATATATATATATATATATATATATATATATATATATATATATATATATATAAACCACAGAAAAAAGATGCTATTAACGGCCATAGAATTATGTTGAATCCATTTTCAGGAAATCCAATGGTGAATTCTATATGGTGAATTCCGCAACCAGCGAAAAAATCTCGCCACCCACGTCCCAGCCCTTGTCGGGTTGAGGAAGTACGGAAGTTACCCCAACACACAAACACGCTATCCGACCTCCTGCCTTCGACCACTTTCGTGAAAACAGTTCGTAAAACCTCGCTGATATTCCATTTAAAATTCAGGAAGCATCTTTTGATGGAGGCCTCCCTGAAGCCCAAACGATAAAATGAAGGGGGTGGGGGCCTCCGCAACGCCGGCCCGGAGTTTCTGAATGCTCTCAGCGGTTTGGGAATAACAGATGGCTTCATATTCTCCCCCTTCCGAGATGAGGAGGCACTAAAAGTTTCAGACCATTTCCTTCCCACGTCCGTCCTCTTGTTTATCGGCCCACATCTCAATCTCCAAGGAGGCGGATACTCGTATGTGCTTTGGGGAAGCGGACCCTCCGTCATCCCCTTCAATCTCGCCTCGGAAATCTTAGGCCCCGTCACTTTTTCCTTATTCAAACATTCCTTGAGCCCTCATTTTCAGACTTTAATCCAGTCAAATGAGATTAATTACTGGCTGTTTTGACTTGTAGTTCAGTTGTTCGTTCATGTATATGTTCATCCATTCCAACGTAGTAGGGAAGGAAGGGATCAAGATTACATTTTCCACTTCTATTTTTAAATTAATCACATCTTCTGTCATCATTATTCATATTTTTTGCTCAAACTATAATTATAGGACAGAAACAATAATGAATAGTCCAACGAAAAAAGAAAAGAAAAGTTTTTTCTTATAACTTTGGCAAGGGAGGGGAGAATTACATTTATATATGAAATCAATCATTTATTTAATTTTAGCTCGGCCACTCTTTGGAATTTTCTCCGTTATCGGCATGTTTGCCTCGCCATGCAATAGTATCAATGGGAAACTCCGATAGCGCTGAACCAATCCCCAAAAAATTTGACAGGCTTACTAAATAGAATCCATTGCTAGGAAACGGATTGACATTTATAAACCTGCTAACAACGAGATATTACGGGGCTCATACGTTTCTAAATGGGGTGCTAAACAAGTCTTCTTCTTGTTCTTGAAAAGAAAAATTGAGAAAATGGGATCTTGAGTGAAGAGACGTCAGAACGATATAGATCAGGAACCGACCTTAGCCACAAGCAAGCCACATCCAAGATGGCAAACTAGAAAGCGAGTAGTGATTATACCTCTGATGAGGCCAACTAGGAATGTTCCAGGAGACAGAGAACTTTTTGGAACAGGGAGAGATATTAATTATCACTATAGATAGCACCCCACATTCCTTCAAAAGCTGAGAAAAGTAACGAAATGAAAGTGGTGGAAAAAGGTATCATGTACCGGCGTAGCACAGCTTGATACCTAAATATTACGATGGATCTACAATAGAACCATGATTTTTTTTTCCACCACACTGCAGTTAGAACTAATGAAACCCGTGATTTTCCGTAACTTTCGTTTTGAATGCAACCGTTGCCATATAGGTTTGATGCACCAGTAGTAGGCACTTTAACAAAAAAAATCACGTTTTTTGTGTGTCACGATGTTATTTTTCATACTATTTTATTTCCAATGCTTGTTCAACAATAACTAACTCCTCCCAAAGCTAATTACACTTAAATTGTCTAAATAATAGACAATTATGAGTTTTTTAAATTGAAAAAAAAAAAAAAAAAAAACCGGACGCAAGTTTTTTCACCAGTAGAAGGCATTGAAACTCCAGTAGCAGGCAGGGAAATGAACCAGTAGTAGGTATTGAAATTTCAGTAGTGGGCAGTTGGATCTCAATGAACGAATTTTATTAATTATATTTCCTCTCAACGAAAATGTATCGAAAATACATCAAGGCCTGAAACATCATAGTTTACCACATTTCTCAGCCCTCATATTGAATTACGTTTTTGAAAAAATGCTATACATAGGCCATAATAGTCGTAATACAAAATACAAATTAAAAAAATACAAAATATAAAATGGAGTTTTACTAGGTATTGACTAATAACAAACTTCAGCATCAGTAGTAAACAGTAGTTAACGTTCAGTATCCTATCATGTGGAGTTCTGAGATAAAAAACCTATTCCAGCAGTAGGCACCTTCGGGATCCAGAAGTAAGCACCTCCTGCCAACTATTGGAACTACTCATTTTCAAAGAAAACCTCAGATACTGTTGTATTCCAAATTAATAACTGATGAAAACTATTTTGCTAACAAAAAAGAAGGTATTTCCGGTAGTAGGCAGAAGTTTCTGCTTCTAGGGAAATGAAAGTTGTTCGGTTTTCGACGGACAAAAATCGTTCTCCATTCGTTGAAAAGCTCTCGATTTATCACGCAGGCCTTGCGTACTTGTTGTTGGTATTTATGTCGTAATTTTATTTTATTTATGTTATTAATGGATGTAGTAAACAATGCCGCTTGTTTTGTTGTCACTTGGTTGTAATGTTGGTCACAGTAGACGCTCACCGGAATAGAAAACCTACATCGTATAGTTACTCGCGAATTATACGACAACTATAAGAAGTAGTGAGTGATCATATCAAAGTGTTTTAAATTCTACAGGTGCGATTATCAGTCTACCTCCAGCCGTCGACCGGTAATGGTGTGTCCTGGACCAGATGGCCCTCCTTCGACGTCGTCGGGTTTATGTTCTCGTCATTCAACTGGTTCATCTACCCCTGGATTTGGAAGTTCAACCTCCGAAATAAAAATCGAACCAAAGAAACCTAAAACTGCTGCCGAACGTCAAAAGGAATGCAGAGCGCGTGAAGCTTCCGATATACCATTAACTAACGAAAATGGTGAGTCTACGCCGATCAAAACTGGTGCCGAACGTCAAAAGAAATACAAGAAGCGTAAATCTCTCGAAAAATCTGTTTGTAACGAACATAGTGAGCCCAAACAGATCAAAACTGCTGCTGAACGAAAAAAGGAATGGAAATTGCGTAAAAATATTGAAAAATCAGTTTCTAAGGATCATATCGAGTTTAATCGGGTCAAAACTGGTGCCGAACGTCAAAAGAAATACAAAAAAACTTAAATCTTTTGAAAAATTGGCTCTGAAAAGACCTCTCGAAACCGATGAAAATATCCATGTACCTAACAAATTATAGAAAATTAACTACGCCTTAGCTGACCTCGAGTTTGACATCCGTTTCACTGAAAACCCACTAGGCCATATTTGTGATGTATGTGACCGAATTTGGTTCAAAGCAGACTTGAGTAAAGTTGGTCCCACGTGTTATGAGATATTACGAGCCGAATCCCCCAACGAAGATGTAACTAATTTCAGACGTAATGCTAAGTAGTGGTCGATGGTGTGTAAAGTAGGACACATAAGCAAGCGTATGTACATTGGATACATTTCTCGTGAAGACACCGTCGACACACGTCATATTTTGTGTCGTGGAAACGTCCGAAGAACTATTCAATGTACAGCCGAATGTTTCAGTCATGATAGCATGGCTAAAGCATGTTCCATGTTTTTTGAATTTTAGCCGCTGGCTCTAAGCAGTTGGCGCGCAGCACCGAGTTTTCTTCTTTTTTTAAACCCATCAAAGGAGGAGGTAGGGGGACACCTTTAATTAAAAAGCGAAGAAACTAAATTGAAAGAATGGGGAAAAAAAACGAAAATATCATGATTTACTGAAATTACTCCCTCCATTTGTAAATTTGAACCTTCCAAGGTTTGTTGAATATCAGAACGGAAATCTGGATCGGAAAAAAAAAAAAAAAATAAAAAAATAAAAAAAAATAAAAATAATACCTAATAATAATCTGATGAGAAGAGTGAAAACATCACGATTTTTCAGTATTACCCCCTCCGTCCATCCCTTTCCAAGACGAAATTTGGAAATCCTGACAAACGGTCAAAAACTTTACCAAATTCTTAAAATAAAAGAAAAATAAAATTCACGAAAGTTAGGTGAGAATAATGAAATCATGATTTATTACTATTACACCCCCCCCCCCCCCCTCCATTTATCTCCTTCAATAACGAGATATGAAATGCCTAGTCCGAATTCATGATTGAAAGAAATGAAGAATCACAATTCTGATGGGATTAGTGTAAACATCACAATTTATCAGTATCCCCCCAACCCATTCGCCCCCTTCGATAATAAAGTTGAAGTTTCCGAGATATATTCCAGAACTAGACCGAATCCGGTTGAGAATTATAACTTGGGCAGCGCTTGAATAAATCTGTTATAACTTTCAAACCCTCTTGGATAACGTATTCCATAATTAGATCAATTAAGTTCCAGTAATGCATCATGATCGTAAGAGCGACTTTTCTTGAATTACCTATCGTATAACAATTAGTTAAATTGTATTGCAATTTGCGCAATCTCAGTTGAAGGACATTGTAAAAACCGATTTTATGGCGAAAAACTCAATAATAAATAAAATTCAGCGATTCAAAAAAGATTTTGGATTTTAACGAATTTTCGTACGAAATGGCTAATTTTTGAAAAATTTCTTCATTGAAATCCGTTTTGAGGCATTCTGAAACGAATCCTAGAGTTTAACGCAATGTGTGTGTGTGTGTGTGGGATGAGCTCGTAGGCCAGCACTTTTTGAGCACATTAAACTGGTCAAATTAAAAAAAATGTACTAAAAACATTACTAAAAACGCTGCAAATTATTACACAAAGGTTTATTATTTCTGTATCATACAGACCTTCTACGTAGAAAACTGACAGTAATTATTTAGCCTCACTTATTGTATACTAGCCGCTCCGGCTCGCTACGCTCGCCTCCACGTCCAGCCGGGGGGCAAGCCCCCCGGACCCCCCCTTGAATTGCTCGCTTTGCTCGCAAAATGTGGCATGTAGGGAATTTTGCTCGCTTCGCTCGCAAAGTGTGGCATGTAGGGAATGTTGCTCGCTTTGCTCGCAAATGGTAGATCCCTAAGGGTAGGTTTAACGTGTGTAGGGGATGTTGCTCGCTTCGCTCGCAAACGGTAGATCTCTAAGGGTAGGTTTAACTTCTGTAGGGGATGCTGCTCGCTTCGCTCGCTTGAGGAAGTTATACTGTTCACCCAACTTGGCAGACGTTTTTTTCAGTTGGGAATTCTTACAAACAAATTAAATCTTATAAAACTACGTGGAACCACGAAAAGTTTAGTGTGGTATGTAGAGAATGTTGCTCGCTTCGCTCGCAAAGTGTGGCTGTATACATGCGATGTATTACAATTGAAACATGTAGGGGATGTTGCTCGCTTCGCTCGCAAATGGTAGATCCCTAAGGGTAGGTTTTACTTCTGTAAGGGATGCTGCTCGCTTCGCTCGCTTGAAGAAGTTATACTGCCCACCCAACTTGGCAGACGTTTTTTTCTGTTGGAAATTCTTACATTCAAATTAATTCTTATAAAACTACGTGGAACCACGAAAAGTTTATTAGGGAATGTTGTACTGCCCACCCAACTTGGCAGACGTTTTTTTCAGTTGGGAATTCTTACAAACAAATTAAATCTTATAAAACTACCTGGAACCACGAAAAGTTTATTCGGGGATGTTGCTTCGCTCGCAAGGTATACCTGTATATGTGTAGGACAAAGTCCGTATTTATTATTTGAAATGGCTCTCGCTTCGCTCGTTCTGCTCGCCTCGCAACATTGTGACATCTAACCCTTCACGTCAATTCTTGAGCCTTCTCTCGTCCACGGCACAATTTTAATCGCTTTGCTCGCTTCCGCTCGCGATTTGACCGAGTTCTCGTCACTTTTTTCGATATCCGATTTCGGATTCAGATTCGGCGGGATCAAACCTTTATTTCGCCCGCGAAAACCGTTCCGAAAAACGTACCTTTATGGGGTATATTTTAATTTTAAAAAACCAAGTTTTTCGTTGGAATTTTCGAGAAAACGGGTCCGTACTCTCGCATTTTTTTGACGCATTTCCCGATACTTTTTTCGCGATCCAATCGCGCCGTCGTCTTCCTCGTAGGAAAACCTACGAAACCGGTATTTTTCCGGAATTTTCGACGGCCGTTTAGAGGGGTAGAGGATGCGGGGAAGTGGAAAAAGCGCACATTAATTCTTACTTCGACCCCCCTCCCGCCCTACGGCCCATGGTTCGGGTGGGATTAAACAATTTTAAATTCGCTCGCTCCCACTTTTGGAAAATCCCAAGAAGATCCCCCCACTCGTAGATCCGGCCCACTCAGCCGTTTGGCCGTGCATAGCGCGGACAGACAAACAGACAAACAGACAGACAGACGGAGTTTCATTCTTATAAATAACTAGCCGCTCCGGCTCGCTACGCTCGCCTCCACGTCCAGCCGGGGGGCAAGCCCCCCGGACCCCCCGTTAAATTGCTCGCTTCGCTCGCAAAGGAGCGCATGTAGGGAATGTAGTTCGCTTCGCTCGCAAAGTGTGGCATGTAAGGGATGTTGCTCGCTTCGCTCGCAAACGGCACATCCCTAAGGGTGTGTAGGGCATGTTGCTCGCTTCGCTCGCAAACAAAAGCCCTGGCACCCCCCATCATGTTGCTCGCTTCGCTCGCAAGGTGTGTCTGTACACATGCGATGTATTACAATTGAAACATGTAGAGGATGTTGCTCGCTTCGCTCGCAAACGGTAGATCTCTAAGGGTAGGTTTAACTTCTGTAGGGGATGCTGCTCGCTTCGCTCGCTTGAGGAAGTTATACTGCCCACCCAACTTGGCAGACGTTTTTTTCTGTTGGAAATTCTGTTGGAAATTCTGCCCACCCAACTTGGCAGACGTTTTTTTCTGTTGGAAATTCTTACAAACAAATTAAATCTTATAAAACTACGTGGAACCACAAAAAAGTTTATTCGGGGATGTTGCTCGCTTCGCTCGCAAGATATACCTGTGTAGGAAAAAACCGGTATTTATTACTTTGAAATGAGTCATCGACTCCCTTCAAGATTTAACTGCGTAGGCTAAGTCCCTTCCCTCGCAAGGTATACCTGTATATGAGTAGGGCACCTAGGTGTACCTGCTCGCCACATTGTCATCCAACCCCAAACACGTCTTCCCAGAGCCTTCTCGCGAACACGGCAAAATTAATTTCTGATGTTAAACGCTTCTCCTCGCTTCCGCTCGCGATTTGACCAACTTAACGTCACTTTTTTCGATATCAGATTTCGGATTCAGATTCGGCGGACCCAAAGCTGTATTTCGCCCGCGAAAACCGTTCCGAAAAACGTACCTTTATGGGGTATATTTTAATCGGAAAAAACGTAGTTTTTGTCGGACTTTTCGAGAAAACACGGTCCGTACTTTCGCATTTTTTTTACGCATTTCCCGATACTTTTTTCGCGATCCGATTGCGCCGTCGTCTTTCTCGTTCAAAAACCTACAAAACCAGTATTTTTCCAGAATTTTCAACGCCCGTTTAGAGGGGTAGGGGAAGCGGGGAAGTCCAAAAAGCGCACATTAATTCTTACTTCGACCCCCCTCCCGCCCTACGGCCCATGGTTCGGGTGGGATTAAAATATTTTAAATTCGCTCGCTCCTCCTTTCGGAAAATCCCAAGAAGATCCCCCCACTCGTAGACTCCCCCCACTCAGCCGTTTGGCCGTGCATAGACACGACAAACAAACAGACAAACGGAGTTTCATTCTTATTAATAGTATAGATAGAGATAGAGATAGAGATTTACTAGGTATCGAAACTCGGGGCTTCGTGCTTCTAATATTTGGTTCACTCGTTCACTGCATTACAGCTCCAGGACCCCATAATTTTACGCTTTATAGTAAAGTTGAGGAAAAAAATAAAAAACGCTGCAAATTATTACATAATGGTTTATTATTTCTGAATCAGATAGCCAGCTATGGTAACCAGCATGCTCTGGGGCATTCGCCAGTCTCTTTTCTAGTAACCACCTCTGTTCTTCCTCTCACTCCACCCCCCGCTCACCCCCCTCACCGCCCACCGTTACCCCCTACCAAGCGTGCCAGGTGTGCGCGCGTGCGTAAGTCTAACACGCAAAGCCTCGAAAAAAAAAACACTTTTTCGCCCGTTTTTGGCCCATAGCATCTATGCGAGTAAAGCGATCGGGATGGTTAAACGTTAGCACCAACTAGACCCCAAATGGAGTCTATGTGCGAAAGAACGGGTTTTTTAATCAATTCTTAGGCCTTTTATGGCCCGGACGGCGAACGGCGAACGGCGGACAGACATTTCAAATTTGGATTCTACGCACCTTGAAACGTAAAGTGACAAAGTTTGAGGGGGGTTATAAAAATTTTTTGCTATACGATCACATAGGCTTATTATTGGAAATAATAAACCAAAATGACTAAAACGGCTACAAAACGGTAAATTTATATTTTTTGATAGAATATTGATCAAATAAAGTTTAATAACTATAAAAAAAAGTTTATGTACAACATTATGCTGAAAAATGTACTTAAAATCGCGAATCGTTGCGTTTCTATGTTTATTACAAAATTCATTATATATTGCAAAAAATCTATAAAAACTGCAAAAAAAGCTAACAATTCAAAACCTCTATTTGAATAGGAGATTATTATTTAGAATACGTTTTTGCAATAAAATTGATAGTAAACGATTTCCTTGCGGACAAAAAGCTCGAATTTCAAAACAATTTAACTTTATACAATATAATAATTTAGGAAAATTCACTTATACAATCATGCTGCAGGACTGGAACTTATTAGATATTTTTTTGCAGTTTTTACAGATTTTTCAGCCAATATCAATGAAATATAGATTCGTTTTTCAGCTTAATTTTGTGAAAACATTTTTTATTGTCCTATTTGATAGTTGATAATTTAGTTTTGACTGAAATTCTGCTGAAAATCAAGTAACCCCAACTCAAGTAACTCCGTGGCACTTTTCCCGCACCACACCCCACGCCATGATACGGTTGCTGCAATGACCATTGGTCGCCACTTCTTTTACCTCGGAAATCGCTTGCCGGAGGTAATTTCTGTCATATTTATTTATTTAATCCCGCCAGTTCAGCTCCATGTCCATGCTGCCACTGTCAACCTGGACATCCAGGATTATGGCAAACCCATCGGGCTTGACAGCAACAATATCTGGCTTCTTGCCCCAATCACTCACATGTGATATAGTTTCTCCCTTTTGACATCCCAACTGCTGGATGACAGAACCCCTGCTATCTGCTTGGCAACCGCATCGTGACGGAAAATGCGGCCACCGTGAGTACGAGGCCACTGCTACACCACCTGATACAGATTCTAATTTTTACCCCGACAGGCATGGCAAAGGGTGTCCACTGTTCCAAGACTACTCCATGAGCACCTCACCGAGGTGGATAGAGTGCCCACCTGAACGGCATAAAAATTGCGGTAGTTCCGGGACCCAATGCCCTCCGAAGCCCATTCCTCCCACTGGGACTCATGTAGTGCAGCAGTGAACTCAGCAGATGAGCTGGATTCTGGAGCAGTTGGTGTTGCTCAGTCACACAACAACAACTGCAACCTGAAAAGTCCAGGGCAGCAGCAGTGTGGGCGACCTCCCAGCTCGAGCCCCTAAGGGGAAGCGGGGGCTGGCGGCGTAAAGATGGGATGCTGGCTGAGAGAGAAAGACAATACCCAGCCCACCGGCCTTGACCGGTGCGTGTATATAGGCACTTGGCACACCAGGTGGAAAGCCTAGCCAAGAGAGCACAGCAGAGCAAACTTCACGATCTAACTCTAGCAGCCTCCCCACAGTAAGCCTAACCAAGACTTGCCCATAGGTAAGCTTTGGCAGTAAGTATGTGCGAAGGAGGAGCAGCTTCTGCTGTGGCTTCAATGGAGTTTTGGTGATACGAGCTAGTGCTCCACCAATGTCCACACGGCATGCAGCCTTGGTGGCCATACCCATTAAATCAACTCCAATGTACTGCCGAACCTCCAGCACGAATTGGGTGGGGATAGGTGACTGTCATATGACAAACGCTCCTCCTCCTAGGCCTTCACCTGATGCTGGTGACCCGACGGGACCAAGGAGACTGACCCAGACTTATCTGGGTTAACCACCAAACCACACCTGGCTAGCTGCTCAGCAAAGGCATCGAGGGCGATCTACAAGCCCTCACGGTTTTCAGGGAGTTGGATTACATCATCAACAAAAGCCAGTGCACCCACTCGCACCCCAGGGGCGAGATCAAACCCTATTTCAGCTGGCAGATTACCCAAGGCCATGTTAATGACCAGGTTAAAGAGGAGTGGCGGCAGAGGATCCCCCTGGCGACCCCCACGCCCAATGACAACATCCCCTGACATCATGCCTTGTGCCTCGAGGACCGTCACGCCTTCTAGGTACAGGCAATTAACAAACTCAATTAAATGAGTAGGTGCTCCAATACCACGATGACAATCGGCATGGGCAAAATGCTGTGTTGGAGAAATATGATACTGTTTGCTGATAAAAACCGATGGTGATATCACAAGACTCAGCATGGAAAGGGTACGACAGCTGAGAGGATGGATAAATTCTGCCTCCCGAAAATGAATAGGTAGGTACCTCATCAGGGCAAATAACCTGGTTTTATCAAGTACCAAGATTCCCCAGCTTGTTACCGGAAGGATTGGAGGGCAATAGGTTAAACATTGGATTGAATAATGTAACAATTCAGAACCACTTCAAGCAAATTTTTCGTTTCAGCATTAATTGGAGACTTTGTTATTTATAGACTGTATGTATATAATATTACATTTGTGCTAATTTTATTTTATTTTTTCTTTCATACCTTACAAACATTAGGAGTAATAATTAGGAGGTTTAAAAATAGCATTCAGTTAATTTTGTATACGTATAGGGTAGATGTAGATAGAAAAACTCAGAGTGAGGGTTTTGAGCCCCAAGCAGGGAACCCTGTTGGCTTATTGTACTTTTCTGAGAGTTTTTTGTTTAATCGAAGAGGCTCAGCCCCCTGATGAGGGGTGGGAGGCTCTTGATTAATTGTTGGCTCTGAATAGAGCTCATAGGGGTTTGGGCCCCAAAGAGTTCAATTCTGTGGTGGGTGAGTGCAGGGTACTCGAGGATTATGGGATGCCGTTTCATCAGTCTCCTCACATAGTCTGAACAGGGTTGAGCTTTGTTTGACCCCTATGCCGGTTATAAGGCCAACCATTGTTTTTAGTTGCCTTCGGTTTTTCCCAAGTAGCCCTTCAGTAATTTTGGTGTTGGGTTCAGCCACCATAAGTGTACTGTGGGCGTGTCCTTCAATATTGGACCATCTTTTAGTGGTTTGTTGGTTGACCCACATGTTGATGGTTCTTCTGAAGGTAGTTTTTGGTAAACCGACTGCTGGCTCAGGCCCAACAAATGGGGTTTGGGAGCCCCTTCTCGCGAGCTCGTCAGCCTTTTCATTACCAATTATGTCGCTATACCCCGGCACCCACTCCAGGCGAACCCGGTTATGTTTGGCTAGGTTATTGAAGGTTTGCGTGCAGCACCATACCACTTGGGATGAGATGGTTGGAGCCATTAGCACATTTATTGACTCTTGACTGTCAGAGAGGATGCGGACGTGGGCTTTTTTCTGCCCCCAGCTGCTGCCTCGATTGCCACAATTTCTGCCTGGAATACAGAGGTGAGTTACCCAAGTGGAAACGAGGTGTTCCACCTGGGTTTGGCCCCATGTATTCCTGCGCCAGTTCCTGCTTCCATTTTTGACCCATCTGTGAACCAGATGATGTCGTTGGAGCAGCATTTGTTCTCCCATAGCCCCTCACTTATGATGATTGACGTGTAGAGATGGAGTTGGGAGAGAGTTTTGGTCATGATATCGGCCACCATGTCAAGTAGTGGTTCTTGTATCAATTCCAATATATTGGTATGGCCTGGGTGGTTGTCCGCCAAGAGCCATTCCATTTCAGCCTCAGGGAGGCCATCATGGCCTCTCCTTTTATGAAGATATCCACTGGGGGTAGGCCCAGTAGAACTTCCATGGTTGCTGTGGGTGTACCATGCATTGCTCCGGTGATGGTGCCTTGTGCCACCATACAATGTAACAGTACGTTATTATGGGTCTAACAATGGCGGTGTATATCCACAGGACAATCTGCGGTTGTAGCCCCGATAGTTTCCCACATGTACGCTTGGCGCACATGAGGGCTCCTTTGCATCTGTTTGCAATGTGTCCTACGTGTTTATTCCGGGTGAGTTTTGTATCCAGGTATACACCCAGATATGTAACCTCACGTTGAAAGGGCACCCTTAAATTAAAGAGAAGTTCAGAAAGGCCCCTCGGATCTCTTTTTCTGGTAAAGGTTACAATTGTAGTTTTGTTAGGGTTTCCCTTTAGGCCCTCAATGCCACACCAATCCTCCACCACTTTCAGAGCTGACTGAGCCAGATCTGAGACTACTCCAACGAATGGTCCCCTAATCAGGATGACCACATCGTCGGCATAGCCTTGAGCGTAAAAGCCGAGTGTGTTGAGTCGTTGAAGTAGAGAGTCCACAACGAGGTGCCACAACAGTGGCGAGAGTAACCCCCCCCCCCCCCTCCGGTCACAAGCATATAATATTATATTTGTGCTCATTTTCTTTTCTTTTTTCTTTCATAACTTGCAAACATTAGGAGTAATAATTAGGAGGTTTAAAAATAGCATTAGTTAACGACCGAAAACATTGTTTTTAATTTTGTCTACATATAGGGTAATCAATCTGAGGAGATGACTCACAAATTTACGAGATCGTTTTTGGGCTGCCCCACCTTGCTTACGAGCTTGATCATTGGGGTGGGTTGTAATTAGGAAGAAGTTTAGGGAAAATGATTATAATATGGTACAACTACTAAGCCGTGAAATGAAGTAATTGACCTGTTATGTTCATATTAAATATAAATAAATAAAAAATTATAATCTACCCTTCCCCCGCCTCATCCCAACCTCAAATCGGAGTCCCAAGGCGTTTTGCACAACCAGACTAAAATAATGGTCGAAAAAAACAAGAATAAAGGAAATACATTGATCAAGCCCAGATATGACGACAAAATTTGTCGTAGAAAAGCACGTTTTTTTCCGGCTTAACCTTTTCTTCGGCTTACCTCAGTATTTTCTCTCTTCCGTCATGAAATTCAGAATTTCTGACGTTTGTTGATGAACTAGAATAAAATTGGGATCGAACAAAAAATGAGACTCAAAAATCGTTTTAGAATTGTGTCCTGGGCGCAAATTTGTCACACACATTCACCTATGTTTTTTTCCCCCACGGATTCGGCCTTAGAATGGTCTGCAACGGATTTGTATTCGTTTGTGTTTTTTTTTTTCTTTTTTTTTTGTACGAGGATTGTCCCTACCCCCAGGATCCTTTCCAATAGGTCGTTCCTCTACTGACGAAGCCTAGGCTTTTGAGGGATGTACTAAAAAACGACTGAAAATATCGGAATGCATTATTTATGTATTCGACTAAGGTTGCAAAAACTTGTAGTATTTACATACCTAGAACTAGTCATAGTATCTGACCTGAATGAGTCTGTTCGCATTGCTTGCTCTCCTTAGTTACTTATAGCCCGAAGATAAAACCTCACATCCATTTCGAACATTGCTCCGGAACTTTGACCACAATGCAAACTTTAAAAAAAGAGAGATATTCTTTGAAGGGGGTGAGAAATGACTCAAGTTTTTTCTTCTTTAACGAGCTTTAAGTACCACAACAATGGAAGTAAAAAGACAATAGGAGCTTTCCAAGTCCTGTGGATTTATACGTTTTTATCTAGGTTACATTGAACAATGAATCCTCTAAGCTCTGTATTACCCAATAATGATCTTCATCCCGTATCATTTCGCAATGATCGTCTTGATTTATACCCACGTGTAAAATTATTCAATTCAGTAATTCGACTAATAAATCATGTAATTAAAAATACGAATTAATTCAACTAAGATTGTAGGTGTCAGACAACGTTCCGATTTTAATTCACAATAAAGGAAAATAAAAGTTTCAGTTATGCAGCATGATCGTGTAAAATATAACGTCACATTGCTTTGGAGTTTGAGCACCTTGAGTGTAAAGAAGTTGTTAACTACCTACCAGATAAAACTAGTTCTAAATAATATTCAGCAAGACAAAAAAGATTTTGAATTTGAAGATTTTTTTTTCTGATATTTTTTGTAGTTTTTATGGATTTTTCAGTAAAAATCAACGGAATTTATGTACATTTTTCCGTTCTTAAGCCAACAAATCAAATGAAAGGATGAATTTGTTGGCGAGCACTTTTTTAGCACATTAAATTGGTGAAATTTCAAAAATGTACCTACTAAAAAATCACTAATAATGGCTAAAAGCGGACAAAAATCGTAAAATTTATCAAAACAAAATTATCAATAATCAACTAGGACAATGAAAAATTCGTACTCAAAATTATGCTGAAAAACGTGCTAAAATGTCATAGATATCTGCTGAAATATGTATAGAAACTGCAACAAAGGAAAATAAATAAATGGAAATAAAAAATCTGAAAATCCAAAATCTTTTTTGAATTGCCGAATTTCATTTAGTATTGAGTTTTTCTTGCCATAAAATTGGTTTTTATCAATCTTTATCTACTGAAATTACTTAAATTTCAATACAATTTAACATAAATAGGACAGTTAATTGAAGAATGTTTGCGGATACGATCATGCTGCATGATTGGTACTTTGTGATAGTTAAAGGACGGCTTCCTGAATTATATTTGGACATCCCACATTCAAAATGGCTGAAGTGTATTCAATTTTTATTTAAACGCCTCTCATCACCCCGTAAATAAATGGGAAGTTTCGTAATTGGTTTGAAAGATTTTTTCTTCTTCTTTTTTCGAGAATACCTCTCATACGTGGTCTAGTTTTTTTTTCCCGAGAATACCTTTCATACGTAGGTAGGTCTTGCTTTTTTTAAAATTTTTATTATTATTATTTTTTTAAAAATATTTCTACATATGAGAGAAGTTAATGTCAGTCAGTCTCTGACTGTTGAATAGGGTTCCAGCCTAGGGGGCCGTACGAGTTGGATTTTAATACTTGGAATTCTCAGCGAAAATCAGCTCTCATCACTCAATGAAAGTGAAAAAAACAACTAACTAAAGGAAAAAACTTGAGTTTTAAAAATTTTCCCCTCCCAAAGAACTAACAGATTTCTCATGGGTAACGATTGACGGATGGTATCAAATTCCTCATCTATGCTCTGACAGCATAAAGATGTTTGTTAAAGCATCAATTTTCATATTTTTTTATACTTAAACAGGAAATCTGTATCCAAGAATCCACGAGCCGATGAACTAATTCAAGATACTTAGGTATAAATACCTCATCAATAAATATGTTAGATATACCTTCCTGTTAGGATATTGTACTCGTAATACCACCTCCACTCCTAAAATCACTTTATAGGGCTCACAAAACCCCGTCGTTTCTTTCGCAATACTAATGGTTTAGTTTTAGACTGTAAATCTACATAGCATTCATGACTTAATATTGAAAGAGTAGTTTAATGTCTTCTACCAAATATTATTTTCATTCTAACGCCAACTGAGCTTTGTTATTCTCCAACGGTTCGAAGGGCAATGAAGATGTAGTTTAATCAGCCTCAACTTCCCGTTACTTATATATGAGCCAACGACCAAATAGACAAAAAAATGTGTGCCTGTGTCTGTTCAGTTTTCCTCTGTACCTATAGTTATATTAATTAATTATAAGTCTACCCTGTGTGTATTTTTGTGCGTGGGCGAGCGCGCATGCGTGTGTGTGTGGGGGGGGGGGGGGGGGGGGGTGACGAATTCTGTCAAGTTACAAATCTCAACCAATTTTCATGATTTATTTTTATCGATCCCAATTTTAACTGTGCAAAAAATATTCGAGAATTTTCAATTTCATGATGACAGGGAGAAAATAGATCAGGTAATACCGAAAAATCTTCAGTTTTATCAAATTTTATTCGTAATGTAAGCCGGTTGCAAAATTCTTGAAATTAATTTTCCAAATGAGTTAAACCACGTTGGGTAACGTGAGTTGAACAGTTTATTTACTCAATTCTCAACCGATTATGGTGATTCAGGATCTAGAGGAGGGGGGAGGGGGTATGTTGATACATTTGGGGGGGGGGGATCTTGATGTTGGGGGGGGGGGGGGTTGTTATTGGGGGGGGGGGGGGGGGGGGGTATTTACCTCCAATCTTTTGTAAATGATTTCCATTCTTTATTATGTTTGTGAGGAAGAAAGGGGGGGGGGGGGGTGGGCTTGTGTCATAAATATTCATTCAAGTTAGAGTGGTGGGGGTACTTCTGGTAAAATAATGATCTATTGGCCATTCTCACCAAAATGATTTACAATCCAATCATAGGGACGCCCCTGAAATGCGTTCGTCACTTACCAATACGTTTTAGAATCTATTTAACGCTTTTAAATTCAAATAATTGTATTAGGGAGAACTATCAATTATTAAATACCAGCCTAGTTTTCTTGCTCGCTTTGCTCGCTCTGTATGGATGTATAGATCCGACGGTCTTTACTGTTGAGTGGGAGATGTAGAATGATTGGAAACGGTGGATCACTAAGGGTGATTTGAAATGTGTAGGATGCATAGATGCGACTGAACATAGTCCCCATACCTCCAAGACCTACAACCCATGGTCCGGATGGGGGTGGAGATTTGAAAATTGCTTATAATCCCTTTCTATAGACAATTCCAAAGGAATGGCAAAAAAAGTAATAACAATATAAATAAATCTTATAAAAAGGGCAAAACGAAAATAATAATTTGCTGCATTTTCTAAGTGGGACCACAAAAAGTTTATTAGGTTCAATAAATAAAGGTTAATAATTAAGGTTAATTAATAATGATGGATCACTTATCTGTGTGGAAGGGCTATGCAATATACATTATGTGGAATCAAGAATAGTTTAGTTTTAAGAACATTTCAGTACTAACAGAACTGTCGGATGTTAAATTTTTGTTCTTCTACTAATTCCAGGTCACAATATGTGAGGAATTTATACTGCCCACCCAACTTGGTAGACGTTTTCTCTGTTGGAAATTACCTTCAAACAACTAAAATCTTATAAAACTTTGTGGACCCACGAAAAGAAAGATTATTAGCTTTAATAAAGATAGGCCATTATTTTATGTGCGTAGAAAAGCTATCCTCTAATAAAGATATGCCATTATTTTACGTGAGTTCATGCAAGAGCTTCTGATACAAAGTCCAGAGTAACTACGTTTCGACGGAATAAGGAAGAGCGGTAGCTCGAAAACCAACTTTTTCTTCTACATTTTTGTTCACTGCAATTGGAAAACTCAATTTCATGTCTTGAAACTCACATGGGACCAAATTGGATGTTCAACAAACATTTTAAGACCAGTGCGAGCCAAAAACGTCAACATTTACTGGCTCTATTGCGGAAAAAACATAGCAGGGAATGCATTTTTTCGTGATTTCCTGCATATTCTCGCTGATTTTTCAGAGGAGACAGCATCTTTCTGCAATTTTGACGGCACCATCGTATTCTACGGGTCCAGAAACGTAACTTTAACGCTGACTTACGAAGTGCACTCGGTCAAATTTTAATGTGGCAGCGGATAGAAGATCAGGCGCTCGGCAAAACAGTGCATTAAAAGGGGCTCTCCCCCCTCCCTCCCGCCATTCGGCCCATGTTTTCTGTGGGAGTAGAAAATTTTAAAATTGCTTATTCCCCCTTTCAGAGAAATCCAAGAAGATCCCCCCACGCGTAGACGGGCATAGACATGTCGTTTGGCTGTGCACAGCTCGACCAAACAGCCAAATGGAGTTTCATTCTTATATAATAGTATACAGTATAGATGGGCAAAGTGTGACGACGTTCTCAACATAGCGGAGAATAATAGCTTTTTGGCTGACAATAATTGATTTTGGTTGGATATGTACGGATTGCTCCAAACAGGCATGCAGTAAGTTAGCCCAGACCGCACAAATGCAAAATGAACTTTCTTCAATAGGTCTCTGTGAAGAATTCTAGGCAATTTTGGAAATGTAAGCCTACAATAGTTTTTTCAATTTAGTATTTATTTGGTTTACTTGAAATTGAAACTTGAGTTATAGGTATGTATCATAGTATATACATCCAAATACGTCATACCTGGCAAAGGCACGATAATATTAAACGACCTACACCTTTACTGACATGAGAGTTAATCATGAAAAGTGGCGGAGGGGGGGAGGGGATTCAAGGATCAGCAGTGAAAAGTACAAGTATAGTTGTTTTTCTGTGTCCTATTTTGATTTTGTGGTGTAGTTTGCTTGTTTGGCATCATTCAAATGTTTAAAATGTTCAAGCCTTTACCTGTAAATTAAGATTAACTGTAAAAAGATTACCTGTCTAATTTTATACTATGTATTGGGAAGGCCATTAATTCCCTGGCATCCAAAAGGTTTATTCACATCAGTTCTTAGGACGCTTTGTAGGCCCTGTGACAAGGAAATACTTGTTGTGCTGCCAAATGGCATCAAGATTTTCTATAATATTATTCTGATATCAGGGAGTAAGGAGAAAATAATAAGCATATAGATTTAAGGCAATCGTTGTATGGTTTGTTCAAGGAAAATAATATGGAATTCTCCAGAGAATATTACGGGAGTTCTAACTAACCTTGAGAGGAAGTTATCAAGTATTACTTTATAATTTTAATAGAAGACACCGCTAGGGGTATAGGTAAGAGGATAAGTCCAGGATAGCAATCAGGATAGTATATAGGCATCTTGAATTGCTATATGAAAATCAGATATGCGTTAATGAGACCGACGAGTTTGCTTACTATATTCCTGACGGCTGGAAGACTGATGAATCTTTCTCTCCTTCTTGGAGCTAGTGGTATAGCGTAGTAGCATGGCTGGCATGGTATATGGGTGCTTTGTAACATCACCGATGTGCTTGCGATGGGCTTGCTGTCGGGGTCGTTAAAACCATCTAGAAAGCAAAATAACCTACATCCAAAATAATACTGTTTGCTGGGTGGATGCTGTCTTCAAAATGGCTTCTGCTGCAATCAAGAGCCCTCAGGCATCTCATAAAGCATTCAGAATGTCTCTGCAGAGGGAATGGGCCTATTCCTAAAGAATCATCGATGCTTTGGAATCAGATTTTTTTCTCTTGCAATACGTGGATCGCTAGGAGCTCTTCCTGCTATCCTTAAAAATAACGTACCCTCAAATCTACTGCATTTATCGGAAATACCTGCTACACAGGGTATAATCCTTAGTGAAGATCTAGTAATACCCGCTGCCCACGCATTAACAGTTACCAGGTAGTCCACCTGGTGAACTCAATAGCCAAGGAGAAGGGTTTCCATCTGACCTGCCATGAAGATGAAGTGGATAGGATCCTCACAGGAGCATCCAAAGAAAAGAAGAATTAGTCATAAAAGGAGACATTATAGTGTCAACCCTCCCACCCAGGCAACAGCACACAGTTCAGAAATAGAAAGGTTTCACTAAGACTCCAATTTGATGTCATACTCTCAGTTCCATGGAGCACTGGCTATTCGTTATGGATTAGAACCCTGAAACTCGCTTAGCGAGAGAAATGGCTGTGAGGAGACAATAAACTTAAACCACGCCCATTGCAAAAATGGAGGGAAATCAAGAGAGGTTATGATTCTGTCAGAGACATCTGTTCGTTCATCGTGCATCAAACCCATTATTAGTTGAATTTCTACTCCAGTTTTAGTTGTTTAATTATTGTTGTGAAGTTACCTGTTTAATGTATTGACGCGTTTAATTTTTCTGTTTTGTGTGCTACACTAATATAGTTTTACCAAAGGAATTGTTTCTTATTTTTCATCCTCAAAGTCAACAACATCCGCTCAGACAAAGCGAATGTGGCTTGGCACGGGGTAGCAATAGAGCTAGTGCTTCAGGAAGGAAGTATGAGAAGACCATCCCTATTGTCAGACATGTCAGTACAAGGAGTGCGCATAGGGAGAGACAAGGATTTTTGACAATCGTATGGTCTCCAATGCCCACCTCGAATGGCCCCACTTAGCTGAATATGCAACAACAACAAATATCAATTATTATAACACTGCTTCCGAAGACTTGAGGGCGTCATTTACCCAACTTGGTTATTCTTGAAATGGAGCTCTTAGCAAGACATTTCAGCGCTTCCAACGATAGCTTGTCACACTCCTCAATGATAAATGGTCTCGCACACACTCAAAGGTTGCCGCATGGGTGAGTATGAAAACCCATTTTGACATCATTCGCGCCTTAGTTAGGTGTCTCAGGAGAATGCGGAGAAAACTTCAAGTTCTAGAACAAATTAAAATAAGCTAACTACTTCTTCTTTAAAATTCTTGATACATTTGTCATAACTGTAAAAATTAAGGGAATTAATTATTAAATAAGTACCAACATTTTATTCGTGATTTTTTAGTTCTAGTTTCTTTTTAGTTTTACGTAAAACTTTATTTATGCCAATTTCGTTCGAGTACTCATTCTATAGGTCCTTAAACTTTCTCAAACTATAGTCTTTATTAGAGTTTCTTGATGTTCTAATTTCATGCTGACCTTATGGTCCCTGGTCCTTGCGTTCTTCAAGCGATTTCCTTCGGCCATTATCCTGCTTCGTATAGTAAATCTGATATGTCTCTCGGTAAGTGGTCTCCAACGAAGCAACGGTCCGCACTCCAGTCCCGGCCTAAAAAAGACAATTTAATTCCTGGTCCTTCATTTTGGATAATGAACAATATTACGATAAGCTTCCACGACTTCATTTTTCTGTTTCCGAGTGAGGAAACAGTAGAACTCCAGGTTTTTTTTAAGACATTCTTTTATGATAGTCTGATTGAGAAATCAATAGATTCATCAGCGAGCTCCATTTTCATTATTTTTCCAACTTGTTCAACAATTTCAAATCCTAACATTTTCTGATTTTGTAGTTGGAATATCAAGGAACATAATGTTATTTCCAATTGTTTCAATACTCAATTGCATGTTTTACTGTTCAAGAAGCACCCAAAGAAAAGAAGATGGTTACATCGTCTTCAATGTTTTCGTTTTCTTTGTGCAGCCCTTGGAAGTCCTCAATCAAAAACGTTAGTTCATGAAATTTATCCAATAAAAACTGTAGGTACACTTTTTTCAACATCTTCCACTTTTCTGTTGAAATTTTCAATGATTTTATCCTTGTACCTCGAAAAAATTGCCTCCGTTTTGCTTGGAATGATCAATTTATACACACATTCAACACATATTTTACTGAAAAATATCCTAAATACTGATCAAGATGACGTAAGAGAACGAAAATAAGAGAAAAATCATTGATGTCAGTATCAACACAATAAATTCAAGCTTTGTGTGACCTGAATATATTCATGGCAATCCTATTAACTGAATCTTCTCAGTTTTCATTTCATGAAATGCTGAAACCCCTTCAATTGTGGTATTGATGCGTAGTAGCACATTCTCATGTTTTACGAATTTTGGAGGGATCCATCAAGGGAGCGGATGATGTGGTGGTGCAAAATAGTTAAGGTGGTAGCAATTACACAACTTGAATAACATTCTTGTAAAATGGGGATAGATGGGGTGGTTCGCAGGGAACGTGAAGGGTGGGAAGATCTGTTGGTATAGACGGGACCATTGGGTGGAGTGATTGGTCTGACGAGCCTCTTTGGGTGGGCAACAATAGGCGCTAAAATGGGCGATTCCATTTTCAACGTCCGCATTCCCTCTGCCACACAATGTAAGCATTTTCGTCGTGGGTAGTGGGTAAGAGGGGAGGGCATCAATGCTAATCACATATACAAATGATATGGGAACATTACGAATTCAATGTTCGGTCAAGTCATTAGTTGTTGTATTGTGAGGACCAGTTAATAGGACCTATTACGCCGTTCAATTGCTCGTAAGTGCCGGACAGAGGGGGAGAGGAATCAACTAGCTACAGCTAACTAGTTGGCACGGAGATGAATAGGAGCTAGTCCCCGCCACCTCTACACCCTCACACTATTCCATCGGCGGGGGATGAGACATACTATGGTATAGGGTGGTGTCTATGGGGGGGGGGGGGGGTCCGCATGTCAATACCTGCACATTTTGACCCACCCAGCGCCAGGAGGTTAATCGGTTCCAAGGGATGGAAGCAATTTCTAGGTGCACATACTCCTGGGAAGATCAAAGGGTGTCTGGAGAAGCAGTAGGTCGACCGCTTGATGAGTTATGTGCCGCTGTGACAAGGTAGGCCGCCTCGGAGGGGGATGTGCTTCAAGAGACGCTTCTTATTTAGAGGTGAACAGGCTCTGACGTAAGTCGAGGGGCGTAAACAAAGTGGTTAGTAGCGGGATCAAATTGACGTCTGATGGTGTGCGATCACTTATCATGACTTTCCCAGACGCAGTAATCACTATTGCAATTATCTTTATAATGTAGATGAATTACAAAATGCAGAGGATGGAGAAGTTACGTGTATCGAATTTTTTTTTTTTTTTTGTTATCAATCGGTGTTGGCGCTTTTCAAAACCCTCGACTGCGATTTCGCGACCCATTCAACTCCAAAAGGTTTGGCCATAAAAATAATAACAAGAAAATTAATTGACGTCTTAATTGGGCGGCACTGATTTTACCTCCAGGCAGAAGAGGGGCTTTTACCAATATATGACGTCATGCAGCTTCATTTTTAGAGCTGTTTCGGCAACTTCCAATCATTCCATACCCATCATATTGCATCTCTTTGGAAAGCTTTTGTAAAGGTCTTTCAGCTTATGGAATAAAATGAAATTGGTCAAATAGCCCTTTTTGTGGAAAAGTTTGACTATGGAAATCCGTTCTGGTACTCTCTGAATTTAAACTACCTATTTTTATATAACATGTAGTAGTACAATGAGTTGAGAATGGTCAACATGTGCACAACATACAACACTGTTCTAAAACAAAGGGAGCAGAATTGTGTGTGTGACTGTCTATGTATGCATGTGCTCTTATTCTTGTCAAGATTGAAAGAGTAAAAACATGAATATGACAATCAATCTGCGTCAGGCGACTCAAGGAGGATATGAATGGCAGCTAACAACACCATTGTTATACTAGGCTCACTTTCACCAAAACTACTTGAACGAATTTAAACTAAAAACGGTTAGGAATCAACAAAGATTACAGCTCATCGTCTTTCACCAGAGCGCTGAACGCGTGTAAACTTTTACCGTGGGGACTGGAGTTTAAACTCCCAAAATCCAGCCACGTGCCGTGATATCAATATGGTTGCGTATCTTTTGTGTGAAGTTGATATTTCTATTTATAAAAATGAATTCGCGCGAGTTCGCATTTAAAATAAATCATAATTGTTTGAAAACTAGTGTAATAGCTAAGTAGGTGCCTAATATTTTCGGGGTAGGTATTCGTTGATAAAGTTGATCTCTCCATAACGATGGCAAATATTCAGCATGCCTGCTTCTCATAGTTCGATCCTTGGCATTTCATCAGTTAACATACTGAGTGTAAAACCTCGTTTTACAATAAAACACTACAACCAGCTCTAGATTGAAGTAGAAATAGCCTGATCATATACTTACCCTGACACCGTTAAACAGCCGATGCAAGATGATGATTATTATGATTATGATGATTACAGAAGCTGATAGTAATGATAGCGTATTGTGACAGGATGGTGAATAGTATGCCCTTATAGAGTACCTATGTTATTGATTAGAAACCATAAAAAAGCACAAAAGACTATTATAGCATTGAGATTCTGAAATATTGTTATTATTCTTGCAATTAAGATGTATGCGGGACTGGTCAACATGTGAAGGGTGATGATTGCAGTGACTGTTTCAGGTTAGTGAAAGTAGCCAAGGTTCAATCCTCGACATTGATTTTAACAGAGTTTGGCTAAACTTCTTTAAACAATTCATTGGTGAAAGTACGCCTTATTTAATTTTGTCCTGGCGCCGTATTTGATGTAGTAGAAGAACCGGAGTTGCATAACTTAAGTACCAAAATCAACAGAAGTATTCGTAGTATTCTGTACTCGACATGTATCTATCTTAATTCTTGATAGGTTTTCAGAGGTGCACTTTTTTTCATTCTCTTCCACCCATACATCCTCAAAGACCGGCGTTGGGTCCCAGGGGCGTTCATAGTTCATTTGTCATAAATTTGAGCGCTAATGGCTTTTATGGGCAATAAAGTGCTGATATGTTAATAAAGTGGGAAGAAAATCGCCAAAAAGGACTACAGTTCTATACAGAATGTTCGGGTTAAGCCGAACAAAACTTCAGGAATCGATTCTTGAGCTCATTTCTGATCGAAAGTTCCTCCTTGAGATTTTTTTAACGCTTAGTTTTCGATTAATTTAATTTCTAAGATTATTTTCGTGTTTAGTACCTGTGGGGTATCACTCCAGTAACTTGTGGAAAGATACCACACAAATTTAAATTAGATTTGGAACGCAGAACTATCAAAATTTAGGAACAAGAAGAATGATATTAAATTAGAATGAAATAGATTTTTAAATGAGGACAAAATTATTCGAACGAGATCTGAGAAGCGAATGAATTTTTATTGTTTAGATAATCCTAGTTACCAGTATGACGGTATGGTCACTGGTTGTAATTAGATAATGAAATAAAAAACTGAAGACTAAAATAAAATAAATATTGGCTATCTTGCTGTAGGTGAGGTCCCCACAGCTACTCCCCCTCCAGCGATGTACATGTCGCACTGTTGGTTCACAAGGGGCGCAACTCAAAAAATGGCATTTTTGAGTTATTTACACTGTTAAAATCACCAGAACGAGATCCACATGCAGGTACATGAGGCGTTTTTATAGTACCAACTATTGCCGCTAGAATGCACAAAGAGTCCCCGTTGCATTTTTATAGTTGGAGGGGATTGTTCAAGGACAAGGGGCGCAAGTCAAAAAGGTTTTTGACAGTTTGTAAGCGCGTACCTAGGTGTCCACCCCTTCCAGCTAGAGTTGCTAATTGCATGTGTCCTTTACTTCATTTTAGTTTGTTTATGGTTCATTAATTACTCACTTACCTTCTCTCTTTTGTTTTATTATTTCCAATAGTGAACCTTAATAGTTTAGTTCGAGTTATGGACTCAGTTGTTGATTTCGAAGTTTTCAGGATAATTTCCTTGTACTTCCATGCTCATGGTACTATGCAATAAGTCTGAAAAGTGTTTTGTGATTTTTCTAGTTCAATATAACAGAAAATTTTGAAATTTCGTGGTTTAAAAGTCATTAGAATATAGAACTACTAATTTTGTGAAACTTCAATCTTTGAACTAGGAATTTTGTGATCTCATGAGTCATTAGACTGTACAGAATAGGATGTGGATGTTCCATTGTTAAATCAAAAAATAAAAAAGTATATAAGTACATTTTTCAAAGATTATTTGTCATGATTTCAGCGTCAATTTAATTTATTACTTAATAATCCACTGTTTTCCTTCTCCAATTATTGTATGCGAAAGTGGGAAGGGAATGGGCCTAACTCAAAACGACAGCTGGAGTGATGAAAATACAATGGGCGCAACTTCAAATTTAATCATTTTTCGGGTATTTGTATTTTTTTTTTAAAGTAAAATTGGTTATGAGTCATACAAGACCTAGTGCCATCAAAAGTTTAGTAGTTTTCTAGCAAAACGCAAAAATAATTAAAGAGCTAACCTAAATAGCAGCGACACAATTGAGGTGAGCAGAATTGCAAAAACTTTGAAAGCGTTTTCCCAAAAACTAAATTGTTTGATTTGCGCCCCTTGTGAACCAACAGTGAGATGTGAAGAACATCGCTTCGTGGAACCCATCTGGGAATTTAACCATCCTCCCTGATCGTGTCTTTTTGTGTTCTTGTGTTTTCCGTCCTTGTGTGTTTTGTTCTTCTTTCTTCTTTCCTTGTGTCTTCTTTCTTCCGTACTTCTGTCTTCTTTCTTTCGTATTTCTGTCTTCTGTTCTTCCTCATCTTCTGCTAACAAATATGCAGGCTTCATGCGATCTATTGAAATATTCACACTGACTCCTTTAATTTCGAGTGTGAAAAATTTGTCAGTTCGTCCCAGAATTTTGAATGGTCCTTCATAAGGGTGGTCAAGGGAAGGTTATCAAGGAACATATCCATCCGTATGAAGACACGACTAGCTTCTTTCAAGTCATTGAATATGAAAGGAGTGAATTTGCTCTTCAGTTTGTCATTTATTGGCTTCAACTCCCTCATCTTCGCTCGCAACTTATTCACAAATTCTTCTTCACATTGTTCTGACGAAGTTGATTCTTCGAAGAAATCTCCTGGCAATCTAAGGGGCATTCCGTAGACCATCTCAGCAATTGATGCATTGGCTTCTAATTTAATGGAGCTTCTTATGCCTAACAGAATCGTAGGTAGAACTTCTGTCCACTTTTTTGTTCCTTGTGCTCTAATTGCCGCCTCCATTGTACGATGAAATCGCTCGATTTTGCCTTGAGCTTGGGGGAGGTATGGTGTGGTTCTTTGTAGGGTGATTCCGCATAGTTTTGACAAAGAGTGGAATAGTGCAGATTGGAATTGACGACCTTGATCGGTATAAACTCGTCTTGGTGTTCCAAATCTGACTATCCACTCTTTGTAAAACTTTTTTCAGCATCAATCTTTTTCATGGGAATCACTTCTACCCAGCTAGTAAATCTGCCGATGCATACCAGACAATAGGAGTATCCTTCTGAAATCGGCAAAGGTTCCAACTATATCAATGTGAACGTCTTGAAATCGCTCATCTACTCTTGGGAAACCTCCTAGTGGTGACTTCACATGACGAGAAATTTTGCTTGTTTGACAAGGTATACATGATTTTGCCCATTTTCTAATATCAATTTCCATTTTTGGCCAAACACATTTAGATGTAATTAATTTTGCTGTTGCTTTTACTCCAGAGTGTGCTAATGAATGGTATTGGTCGAAAATAGCATATCGGAATTTTGGTGGAATGTATCGTCGTATGTTTTGTGTTGATATGTCACACCATAAACTTTTGTCCGGTGGAATTGGCTAATTTTTCAGTTTGAGAGAAGTGTGTGATTTGAGAAGTGTCTCAAGCTCAACATCGTTTTCTTGAGCAATTGCGATTTGACTGTAATCCACTGTCTTGATTTCTTCTACTGATAGTCAAGATAAGTGATCTGCTACTTGATTTTGATTGCCTGAAATATGTTTGATGTCTGGGGAAAATTGTGAAATGTAGTGCAAATGACGAAGTTGACGTGGTGAAGCTTTTTCGTTGTTTTGTTTGAATGCGAATACGAGTGTAAATTGAAAATATTCTCCCCTCAATAAACGGTTTGAAATACTTAACTGCCATGTAGATACAAAGCAGTTCCCGATCGTAAGTGCTGTAATTCTTTTGAGCATTATTTAGGTTTTTGGAGTGAAATCCAATTGGTCTCCAACCTCTTCTTTCTGTTGCAGTACCGCTCCGATAGAAAAATCAAAAGCGTCTACAAACAATCCTAACTCGTATTTGGCACTCGGACAAGTTAACTTTGCTGCATTGACAACCATGTCTTTACAAATTTCGAATTTTTGATTTGCTTCGTGAGTCCATTCTATCAGTCTGTTGTTTTTTTTTGTTTTTTTTTTGTTGCACCTTTTAAATATTCGTTTAAAATTGCTTGACGCTCTGCCGCATTTTTCACAAACCTTCTATAAAAATTCAAAGTGCCTAAAAACATTCATAATTCACGAATTGTTGCAGGACGCTTGTAGTTTTGAATTACTTTAACCTTTTGAGGATCTGGTTTCGTTCCGTTCCATTCAGATTGTGCAACATTAATTTTGATACCAAATTTATCCAATCTTTCCAAAATAATTTCAAGGTGTTTGTTATGTTCCTCCCCTGTTTTAGACGCAATACAAATATCATCGAGATAAGCAAAACAAAAATCTAGGCCAAATAGAATTGAATTTATAAATCTCTGGAAGGTTGCTGGTGCATTTTTCAGTCCAAAAGGCATGTAATTGTATTCGAAAAGTCCAAAAGGTGTAATTATTGCTGTTTTAGGTTTGTCTTCTTCTGCCATTGGAATTTGGTGATATGCCGAAAGTAAATCAATTTTTGAAAATATAGTTTTTCCTTCTAAAATTTGATTGACATCTCCAATGTGTGGTAGTGGGTGTCGGTCTGGAACTGTACGATCGTTGAGACGACGATAGTTCCCACAACATCTCCAAGTGCCATTTTTCTTTTCAACTATATGCAATGGACTAGCCCATTCTGATTTTGAAGGTCTTATAATACTGTTATCAAGCAAAAACTGGAATTCTTGTTTTGCTAACTTTAGATGCTCGGGATCCAGTCTGCGTGCTTTACCATAGACAGGTGGTCCATGGGTGGTTGAGATGTAGTGTTTTACTTCATGGCGAACGTCTCTAGGTATCAGAGTAGGTTTGGTTAAATTTGGAAAAATTTTAAGGAGATCTCCGAACTGGTTGTTGTTTTGTATTGTGCTTAAATTATCTGAGTCCGAAATTTCAGTGATATTGGTCGAAATGCTCAATTTAGTTTTGTTGTCTATGAGTCTTCTTTTAGCTAGGTCAATGAGTAAATCAAAATGGTGTAGAAAATCAGCTCCCAAAATTCCTTTTGTTGTTTTTGCCATAATGAACGGCCATTCGAATTTTCGCTTCAGTCCCAGGTCCAAATCCATTAATTCTAATCCAAAAGTAGGAATTTCTTTACCATTTGCAGCGAAAAGTTTGTAATGTGTTGGTTCACCTTTTACATTGTTTTTGGCAGGCAGGACAGAGACGTCTGCACCACTGCCTACCAAAAACCGTATTCCTGACCTTTTGTCTCTTACAAATAGTCTATAGCTGCTGGAAACTTCATTGACAGCATTCAGTGCAGCTACTGATGCTGTCTGTCTATGTTTCCCTGGTTCTTCCACTGGCATGATGGATTGCACTTTTCTGGCTTACATTTAGAACCAAATTTAAAATGGTAAAATGGTGGATGATAAGACAAAGAACTGGTACCTACTGCATCTACACTTCGGACATCACAAATTCGGTCGGCAAGTTCAGCAAGCTTATCTAGGTTACCTTCGGCTACCAGTAGAATACTGCGGATGCATTCTGGAAGCTTTTCCATCCAAAGAGTTGCAATGACTCTTCCGGAAAAATCGGTTGTACCAGCCAGTGAGTGCATCTTACGTAAAAGTTGGCTTGGTTCCATGCCTCCCAATTCTAAACCACTAGTAATTTTCTTGATTTTAGATTCTTCACTCTCTTTGAAAATTCCAGTCAACCTATTTTTAGCTTGTGTGTACTTATTAGTAGCAGTAGAGTTAACCAAATCATAAATATTTTCAACATAATTTTGATCAAGTTGAGCCAAAATGTAATCGAATCTTGTATTTTCTGAAGTAATTCTTCTCAATTTAAATATTGCCTCTACTTGGCAGAACCAAATGTCTGGTTTCTGTGGCCATAAAGGTGGTAATTTGATGTTTACCTGGCAGGCTTCGTTAACTTCCTCAACAGGCAGAAGCTGATCTCCATCTCCATGCAGCATGTTAATTTTGAAAGAGGTCACCAAATGTGGCGTATCACTCCAGTAACTTTTGTGGAAAGATACCACACAAATTTAAATTAGATTTGGAAAGCAGAACTGTCAACATTTAGGAACAAGAAGAATGATAGTATGAAATATATTTTTAAATTAGGACAAAATTTTTCGAACGAGATCTGAGAAGCGAATGAATTTTTATTGTTTAGATAATCCTAGTTACCAGTATGACGGTATGGTCACTGGTTGTAATTAGATAATGAAATAAAAACTGAAGACTAAAATAAAATAAATATTGACTATCTTGCTGTGGTTGAGGTCCCCACAGTACCTTATGACATTAAAATGGCCATAACACCCCTTAGAGTCACTGTAAACTCAAAATCGCTAATTAGCAACGTAAAAGTAAAATTGACTATACATCTACGGGAATGGTTTCCCCCTGGAGTACCCCCTGGAGTACCCTTCCAGAATAGTGTGTACTAAGAGGAGAGCGAGAAACGGAAAAAAGTCAAATTCTTAGAAATTTGTTTTTTATCGTCTCTACTCCGAATTAAGTCACCAAAAAAATATTGGTTTGGCATCAGGAAGATAGGAAATTTAATGATCTTTTCAACGATGTCCATTTTTTGAGTTTACAGTGACTCTAATGGGAGTTATGGTCGATTAAATGTCATAAGAGGTGCAAAACACGAAAATGGCCTTAAAAATTAGATTACTCAAAAACTAAGCGCTAAAAAAAAGACCAGATCAGAAAAGAGCTTTAGAATCGATCCCTGAAGTTTTGTTTGCCTTAACTCGAACACCCTGTATATTTGTTTCTATAGTGGACAATCACAATGGAAAGGTTTCATTTCATCACCATAGGTTTTGGTGATATATATCTTCCGGAACATATAGTAGGTACGCGATTTCCAGAAATACGTGTAACAAAAAATAGTTATGCAAACAGGAATCACGGAAATTCGGTCCTGAGATGATGCTGTTCGACTGAAACTTTTCTATAATAACGAATTTCAGTTACGCTTGTAATGAGGCTTCAGCATCAAGATAATTTTTTAAAATATCTGTTTTTAAATGGGAAAAAGATATCACTAACATATTATTTGAAACTGGGGTAAGAGCTGTTATTTAGAAACCGGACGGCTTTTACTGATGTCCCTCCAATAAACAAATTCAGCTGTTTTTCATTGACCAACGAACGGAAGTTGACTGGTTGGCATTCATCAATGAGCGCTAAGTAACACATGAATGAGGTTTGTGGGCGCGTCTTTGAGTTGCAGGTTATTTCCGGTCGTGAGGCGACAGGCAGTATCTTCCCCTTTTCACTCGCACTGTCGTCTGGATTCAGCCATCCTGCTTTTTTTCCCCCAACTCCACTAACAATGTGAATTTCAAAAGCCACCCAACTGCACTTCTAGCGCGCTTTCCTCTCCAGAAACTTGTGCACTCTAAGGAAAAAGAGCCTCCCCTCGGCCACTCTTATTATGCGCCTCAAGGATATTTAAAATTCACCGCCTAGAAGCTCTAACCCTAAGAGAAAAGTTCGGTGATCAAAACTTTTCACTTGCCAGCGTTTTCTGATGCGACCAAGCGCTTTTTCATCCAGACGGTGTCCATCACCTTTGCCGGGAATTTTCCAGTAGGAGTTTGTGAAGCAATGCAATATGCAGCTCCGTTCGAAGAACCTTTTTTCAGCACTTTTGAATTACTACGCACTTACCGCAGTTTATCGTCAACTTTCGAAGGTGATGATATATTCATTTCACTTTAGCTGTATAACGCTGATCCTGTTCGACTTAACTGAATCGTAACGTTTGAATCCCCTTAGGATAATGCTAAGTTTACTGTGTAGGCACTTGGTTGAACAACGTATTTGCAAATGAAAAGCTGGAAGGCTATAACAGTTATTTTCTTATCTTCTTCATAGTACTTCTAGTATTAATATATACGTATAGTATTACTGATCCTCGTATTTGAATTCGCAATATAATTTGTTATTGTAGAATTTTGTGTCATTTTAATATTATTATTACTAAAAAAAATTACGATAGTAGCTATGCACTAACAATATATATATTTTATGGGTTTTGAAACCATATCTTTGATTAATACGCCCTGAAGATGAGAAAATACATTCTCGAAACGTTGGCAGAAACTCCTACCTTACTCTGTGAGACAGGTCTACAACCGCCCTACTCCCACTAAGGCCTGTTAGAGCCGTCCAGCTGTGGATTGACTGAATAATTACTCATTGGTAATTTACTAAGTTGAAACCATAGCCCGTCCTTCATTTTCAGGCCCAATGGTTCACTCAAATTATCGTTCACCCTGCGCCTGGCATAAATCCCATCTTTTGAGAACACAACTTAGCTCACCCACCTTCCAGCCGTCCTCAGGCGACACTTCGTCCTCCTCTTCGCTTCAAGAGCTCCAGGACCCTCAGCTTCGACATACACTTTGTACTCCCGCCTTCCAGACGTCCTCAGTCGACTCCACATCCTTCTCTTCGCTTCAAGCGCTCCAGGAACTTCGACTGCAACACACCATACGGTCTTCACCGTCTACCAGACTCTCTAATCTACAAAGAGCTCCGGCGTCCTCAAGTACACTCAACAATAGGTGTACTTCCGCCTTCAATTGACTCCCCATTCTACTCTTCGCTTCAAGAGCTTCAGGACTTGCCATACACCTGACTCCCTAAGCTACGTAGAGCTCCAGCATACACTACTACACTCAACCATAGACGCAACAAAGCTCCTCTGGCTTTCTCACCTAATAATAACTGTGAGCACGTGACCGGAGCGCGCCACCGCCGCCGAACAGGCTCGCTTCAGCCTCCAGCAACAGACACTATTCCCGGTGTCATCACGACAACCTCAACACACGAGAACACACCTACAAATCTTAGCTACCAACGAAGCGCTCTGGCTCTCGACTGAAGTCGTCGATTCTCCGCCTTACGCCCCAAACGACCTCTCCGTCGGCAGGAAGAACGAGAGGACATACTACCACACCTACTCTTTATGCCATCCCTCTCTCATTTAATGGCTTTTTTCCCAATGACTTTTAAGTGATGATTTGAAAAACATTTGTTGATTTTTCGAGTGCAATTCTACTATATCAACATTGCAGTCACCATGTATTCAACCTTAAGAAAACTCTTCTTTGTAGTTTGAAAAATTCACATCATTTCCAGCTACTAATTTTCTTTCTTTTACAGTTGTCTTTTTGGCTCACGCTTCCACGGGTCCGGCTCCTTCTCCAGCAGCACAACTCCTCTACTGCATCACACTCCTCTTCTGCAGTACACCTTCCTTGCTGCGTACATCGTCTTCATCGCTACTCTACTCAACACACCGGGACAACCCGTACCAATTGTAAACCGGGCATTGCTAACAATCCGTCATTATTGTAAAACGGTAAGCAAGAATTACAACAGATTTTTTTGCACTCATGGAATTCGCTGCTAAAAAATCTAATAAAAGGGGGAGGCGTGTAGTATACACCCAGACCCGTGGAAACTTGTCACCCTAATCTGGCCAGGGGAGGTCCCTCCTCACCAGGCGTGTGCCTATAAAATAACCAAGAGGACCACTAAAAAAATTATTTCTGTTCTAGAACCAAAAATTTCAACCATGTATCATGTTTTCTCCTCGATATTGATTCGAAATTCTATGAACTTGTTTTTTTTTCCTGTTTTTTTCGTCAAAAACACGACACATGGTTGAAATTTTTGGTTCTAGAACAGAAATAAGCATCGTTATGTTAAATTGCAATATTAAAATAAATATCGTTGTGTTAAATTAGATTTTAATATTCAGTGTAAATTCAATAAATGAAAAAAATGATTATCAAGTTAAATGATTTTTTTCAAATATTTATTTAAAATTTCGTACGTCTCTCCACTATGTATTGCGCAGAAAAAAATTGACGCGCAAAAATTGCTAGGACCCCAGGGAGAAATATCTCCCCACTATATGTTTCGTGCGCGGATGAATCGACGCTCGGAATCGACGCTCGAAATTTCGTACGTCTCTCCACTATGTATTGCGCGGAAAAAAATTGACGCGCAAAATTGACGCGCAAAAATTGCTAGGACCCCAGGGCTAAAACATGATACATGTTAATATACCATTCTCATCTTAGACTTCTTGGAGTTATTATTCCAGATATCCTGCATCCCACACGAAGCAATCATTATATATATATATATAACTACTCTTTTTCCGATCTGGAACTGTCACCAGCGCTAGTGGGAGCTTATAGGTACGGCCGCATTCGAACGACGTTACTGAAAGCGGCAACTCATATGAAAATTAGTGGGGAAGAGCCACTCCTACTTTAATCCTCCAGGGAAAAAGCACCAATATAAGTTCCAGTCACGCAATAGGTACGATCATTAAAAAAAGTTCCAGTCATGCAGCATATATATATATATTTAAAAATTTTCTGAGCCATTGTAATAGCTTTATTTTCGTGAATTATCGTATTTAATGTATGTTGAATTGTTTTACAATTTGTGCATAAGGCAATTGTTAACTATCATTATTAATTATATTAATTTATTATATATTATATTATTTATAATAATAATAAATTATTAATCATGTTGATTATCATTATGGCCAGAAATCAATTTTAAATTATTATTTTCTATTCAAAAATGATGATTTGAATTTTCAGTTTTTGCAGTTTTTATTGATTTTTTAGAACATAGGTACTAATGAAATTTACAACATACTAAAAAAATGTCCTCATTTACAGCTGATAAGCATAATTTGAGTAACATTCGCCTAAAAACGACAGATATAGATAACGAATTGTAGCCGTTTTTGCCATTTATACAATTTTTTCAGCATATTTTTTGAAATTCGATGTATTGTGCTCGAGAAGTGTAGCCCAGCGAACCGATCCTTTCTTTTGGAATGCTTGATGTTTTGGCTCGGAAACGGAATGTTTATCTTAATCTTATGGAGATTTGTCGTCTGGAATGGCAGACGCACACTCTTTTTGTATAAAACACACCTCAAAGACGGAGGGAGTACACCATTAAACTGAAAAATGAACAAATACATTAAAAAAGTGAGGAGAACTCCCAGGTTTACCCAACGCCGGCTCTAGAGATGAGGGAAGTTGCAGAAGGATGAGGAGGAGGAATGGGATGAAAGGAAGTGCCCCTATAAAATGACCAACAGTTCAAGTTCTTACCCTTCAGGATGCGGATGGTGATACCACAGAGTACTACCATCGAGATGTCCAACTCGAGTAACCCCACGGTGCTTTTCCCGCACCACACACCACACCATGACACGGTCGGTCGCAGCCATGACCTTGATGTTATTGGTCACCCCTCCTTTTAGCTCGGCAATCGCTTTCCACAGGTCATTTCTGCCATACTTGATGATTTTAGCCCGCCAGGTCTGTTCCATGTCCATACTGCCACAGATAACCTGGACATCCAGGATTATGGCAGATCCATTGGGCCTGACGGCAACGATATCCGGCTTCTTGCCCCGGTCACTTGGCATATGATATAGTCTCTTCTTTTGGACATCCTAACTACTGGATGACAAAGTGCCTGCTATCTTCTTGGCAACCGCATCTTGATATAAAATGCAGCCAGGGTGAGTATGAGGGCACTGCTGCACAACATGATACAGATTCTCATGTTTACCCCAACAGGCACAGCAGAGGGTGTCCACTGTCCTGAGACTACTCCTTGAACACCTCACCAAAGTGGCTAATGTGGCCACCCAGACGGCGTAAAAATGGCTATAGTCGCGGGCTTCAATGCCCTCTGGGAAGAAATGGGGGATTCAGAGCACTAACGGAGTTTTGTACCATCTACTGTCTCATGCAGTGCAGCAGCAAACTCAGCAGGTGAGCTGGGTTTTGGAGCATTTGGTGTTGCTCGATCGCACCACAACAACTGCTGCCTGACAAAGTTCTGGTCAGCAGCAGTGCAGGCGACCTCCTAGCTCGAGCCCCTAGGGGAGAGCAGGCGCTGGTGGCGTAAAGATGGGATGCTGGCATGGGGCAGGGAGAGGCAATACCAAGCCCACCATCCTTGGATGGTGCAAGAATACATATTGAAGAGCTCTTACCCAAACTTGCGACTTGTAATTTTATGGTTTGGAGATTTGGTAATTCAGTATGAAGTGGCTGTCTTCGATCTGTGTATTTCGCGTGTTTTATGAGCAGAATTTCCTATTGTATCCTTCTATGGGGCAATTCTCCGCATTGTGGTTCCGTAATTAAATCTCAAAAACGAGCTATTAGAACTATTTTTGGATTGGATTTCAGCACAATCTGCAGAGGGTATTTTCGCAAACTGCACACCTTTACTGTAAAGGTGTGCAGTTTGCGAAAATACCCTGGAAGCTCTGCTTCTAGTACCATGGTCATGTCTTTCAGATCCTGTTTCTAGAAAATGAAGGTTTTCTTTCATAAATAATAGAAACTGGAAAACGTACAAGCCGGGGACTGTTTTTCCAGTTTCTATCCTAAACACATAGTTATGCCAAAATACTGTTTGATTGAAAACCTGTTTTGAAAGCAATCCGCTACAAGTTGACTCTCGGTTTTTCAATTATTTACCTGACTCTTTCGAAAAATTGTATTTTTTATCATTAAGGACCGAAATTAAAAAGTTCTGATTGACGCTGAAATTTATGATGCTTTTGAGTGTTTTGACATGACGTCTTCCAAGTAATTTTTGGTATGCCTTTTGTATAATTACTTGTGACTGGTATTATTTAATTGTTAATTACTTATGAAGTTGTTTGATTCAGGTTTATTTATTTATTTTTTATTTTACATTATTTTTTTTCTATTTGTTTTTATTTTTATTTATTTATTTAATGCCAGCAGCCGAGGAATTCAATGAAAGTTCTCGAGCTAGCTTTTAATAACCTAACTTTTCTGTGATAGCGTTTTGAGAATTGTTAAAGTATAGTGTTTATTAATATTAAATATATATTTGGGGTTGGATGTTGAATATGTTAGTTGTATGAATGAATAATTTGAGTGAATGCAATTTATTGAATGTCTGGCTGCGTGTATATTTTCTCCAATTGCTGAGCTCTGGCCTGGGTTTCTCGGTCGGCCCGGGGGCGGTCTCTTCTGGCGTTTAAATCTTACAGATCGATTGATTAATCGTGTTTAACGGTGGTCATCCAAGATGAACACCCTCGGGAGGCCGCCATGGTGGGTCGGGTCCGGGCTCGGCCGGGATGCCCCGGCCTAGCTGCCCTTTGGGCGAAATATGATTGTATTTAGTGGCTGCCAGCATTTTACATCATATTTTAATTTTCGTTTTTGCTTAAAGTTTTCTTTTTTTTTCTCTCTTATTCAATCTCTCCCTTTTTAGCCCACAAGATATTTGATTTATTTATGTGTATGAGCTTGTTCCATCTGACAATTGTCATACACTCATTGTCTCAACAAATATACTTGATTTGATTCAAAATCATGAAATTGTCAGGGATGAAAAACGTTTGCCAAGTTGCGTGGGCAGTATAGCTTTCTCACATATTATAACATGGACGTATAGAATTAGTTGGAGAACAAAGTACTTACGAGTCAACGTTATAAAAAATTAATGTTTGCGCACGCGCACAGATTACTGTTAATCCAATGGCAATGAAACTTATATGGTAAGTAACGTATAGGAGCTAAGCCCCAAAATCCTTGGAAATTTTATAAAAATCGGGTCGATTAGTCTCGGAGTTTTGTCTGTGTCGATAAATTTTAATTTTGCCCATGCGCTGTAGTTATTACTCCACCAATAGCGATGATTGAGTTCATAGGGAATTTTCCTGTAACATATACCCAAGTTTGAGCGAAATCGGACCAATAGGTGATAAGAAATCGACGTTATAATAAATTAACGTTTGCGCATGCGCACAGACTTCTATTTATGTGATGGCAATGAAAGTTTGTTAAAGGGACCGTCAGGAAGCTATCCCGCTCAAACCCTGAAAATTTCATCGGGATCGGACTGAAACTTGATATAGTTTTGGGCGTGACAAGGATTTGCCATAGACAGAAAGACAGACATCAGACAGACACGGAAACAAAATTGATCGGCAAGCTCTGAAACGCAAAAAGCAAGTGGAGATTTCGATTTTGGAGGACAAAATTTTTTTCGACTTCAATCACGAACACCTATGTAGTGAGGAAGCAAAAAATCCGAAAAATCGTGATATTGTCGATTTTCTCATCCGTTTTTTTTTTTTTTTTAGATATGCTGAAAACTGGGGATTTCATTTTGATTACGGACTTACCAATATGTTTTAGAATCTAATTAACGCCTTTGAATGTAATTAATTGTACAAGGGGACAGTTTTATAATAAATCTCCAGGAAGAAAAACGCTAATTATTCATTCCCTCATTGACTCGCAACGACTAGAACAAGTCCACATTTAATTATCTGAGATGTCCAACACACAATAATAACTATCAATCACTCTCAAATCGGTATGTAACTGCTTAAGTTACAGAGCGCCCGACCTGCAGTGCCTTAGAACGAAAACTAGCACATCACACTCTTGTGGGTGATTTCTTGTACTTGGAGAGGTGATGCGTACGTGAGGCAGGTAGGGAAAAAGGTGAGGAAGGCATATCACCCCTCTATGCTGAACGTCTTCCTGATTTTGGGCATGCTGACACTCGAGGGTCTTCGGAGGGAAACTCTTGTATAGCGTACGAATTCCTAAATTTTGACGAATGGGTATGGCTGGTGTGAAACAATGCATATTGGTAGCAAAAAAGTTTGCATGTTGAGTTATTATTTTCATGACTTTAATTTGTATACATTGATTTGTTTCAGGTGAGTAAACAAAGAATTGAGAAAAGATTGTTTCTGATCCTTGGGTGAGTATTTTATTAAAATTAACCGTACGAAACTACAATGCCAACATCTGAAACCATACAATTATTGAATATTATTTATTATCCAATCATTTGATCATCCGCCAACCTCACCTTTCGAATGAATGTATCAGCTGTTTAATGTTGGGTAGGTAGCTATACTCGAGCCTGTTCACTGAACTCACAACTTTTTAAGCGAAATAACGTGCAATAGAAAAACATACTTGTCACCTACTTTCTTTTTGGCTTTTGACTCCTCTGCAAATGCACCCCACACCAAACGTTCAATATCAGTTACAAGTTCAGTCAACCTTTCATTCCTTCTTTATTTCCTATATTCTAGCAACTCTTGGAGCTTGAATGCTTGGTTGTGAAAACCAAACCTGTTTGCCAACGCATTTTTTATATGAGTGAAACTACCACGCTCAATGAGTGGTAGGTCCGTAAGCACTGATAAGGTAGATCTCTAAGTATGCTGGCCAATTTGAAAAAGTCTTTAGGTCTTTAAGTCTTTAGGGTCTTTAGTGCAAAAATTTTTTTGAATCGCAGAACATTATTTAGAACGAATTTTATTATTTTTTTTTTTTTGCCATAAAATTGATAGTTAAAAATTTATTTGCATTTACGGTTTTCAAATTTCCGAACAATGTAACATAAATACGATAATTTACGAAAGTTTGTTGGAGCACAAAGGCAGGGGAGCACTCCATTTAATAAAATCAAATAGCTAAATTGAACACAAATGTGTAGGATACTCAGGTTAACCCGAAAACAGTTTGTTAATAATCCAAAAATGGCGTTTTATAGCACAATATTATTTGGAACAATTTTTTGGTAATAAATATGATATTTAGAAATGTTTCTCAACATTAAACTTAAATTTCAGGAAAAATCCACAAAACATGATGTCATGCTACACGTCTGGAACTTTATTATCTTCCTTTTTTCGTCGTGAATATCCCGAAAATTCACAGATATTACTTTTCTTCTTCTTTAAACACTGTCATTGGGGTATACATGTTAGTATTACTCATTCGATGTTGTTATTGCTCGATACTGTGTTCTTCACAACTGATTCAGAATAGACTCCTTGAAAGATATGTATGCTGAATTGTAATAATTGTTAATTTCACAAGGAGTCGAGTATAATCAAAACCACTTTGCGCCGAAGGGACTTCACTGATTGAATGGAAGGTTTGTTTTGGATAGGTGGGAGAGGGGAGCAAAAGAAAACTGCGTTTCCAGAGTGACCGCAAGACGACAAGCACCCACCGAGTCTTGAAGGGTCCAGGACGCCCCAAGGAGCCTCTTTAATTGAACCCACAAAGGCCCCGGCTAAAGGGTCATTATTTGGCCAACAATCCCAAGGCAAACCCTTCCATTGTCCAATATAATTAGAAAACTTGGCTATCGAAGTGAAAACTTACCTGGTAGAATCGATCCCGAGACAACAAAGGTCGCCCTGCGGATTACTGCTGGCGGGGGCCCACTGGACTTAGCTGTTCGAACAACAATCATCAATTACAGCAACAATGCTCCCTCCACACTCCGCTTTATCACAATCTCTCACAGCCGCATCTCTTGGGCTTGCAACCTCTCAAACGCCCTCCTAACTGTTATACAGTATGAGTTCATATATGTGAGGTATAAACATATTGGTAAGTATCCCTATGTATGGGATGTATATGATTTTGGTATGAAGAAAGAATAAATCGTGATTATACTGGACATACCTCCCCTTTTTCCTCCATTATAAGTATAATAATAACATGAATGTGTTGGATAAACTAACACCCCCCCCCTCTCCCTTGCCTTTATGAAATTTTAATTTACTGACAGTTGTTGTACCACAAGATACATCGATCAAAATCGGTTGAGAAATTCAAGAATAGTAGATACGTTTCACTTACCCCTCTATCGCTCCTCTTTACGAAATCCGTCATCAAAATTAAATCCCCGATTTTTATCCCCGTAGGTTAAAGAAAATGATGGAAAAAAAGGATGAAAATACTAAAATATCATGATTTGTCGGAATTACCCCCTCCATTTACAGCCTCCGGAAAAAATAATTTTTTTAAAGTTTGACCCTTAACAATACATTCAATTCGAAATCTTCTTCTTAATTCGTCTTTTCGTTTGAACCAGTATTGCTCTTTCCTTTGTAGATTCATGCTGTTAATCAGGTCAAAAGCAGGCACACCAACGCTCTTCACGTCCTGTAGGAATAGGGATGGCGTTATTGCCACCAAATTTTTAGGATCCTCTAGGAAGGCCGAGAATTCATGTCTTCAACGTCGCATAATACTGTAATCATTTCTTCCCAATCTAGGGAAGTTTTCTTCGATGCTTACTTTAATAGTTGTTTCATGAGTGCGATGAGTCTCTCCCACTAACCTCCCCACCATGTTGCAGAGGGTGGATTGAATCCCCAGTCGATTTGAGAAACTTCGAAGATTCCCAATCGAGTTTTGCCAGAGCGTTGCTCCACCTAGGAAATGTGTTCCATTGTCGGATAAAACTACATTCGGATGCCCTCTTCTTCCAATAGATCTTATAAATGAAAGGATGAAAGACTCCGTTGATGAGGACATAAACAGCTCCTGATGAACGGCACGAACGGTAGCACAGGTGAACTGACAAATCCTAGCTTTAGTTTTGAATCCTCTAACCTATATGATGAATAGGTCCCAAAAAATCAACGCCACATACTTCGAAAACTTTTGCATCTCGGACTCTATCAATGGGTGAGCTTGGAGCAATTGTTTCCATTTCCTTTGCGTCGTATCGTCTGCATGTAACACATTCATTAATTACTGTTTTAATTTTCCGCCTTGCTTGTAAAATCCTAAATCGTTCGCGCAGGATGCTCATCAAATTTTGAACACCAACATGACAATGATATTCGAGAGTTTGAATTATCATCAAGCGAGTGAGGACTGGGTGATCAGCAGGGAAAACAATTGGATGACGAAATTCAAAAATATCATCTCTATTTGATGTTTTAGTACGAATTCTTATGATGCCATTTTTGTCTTTGTAGGGATTTAAATGTACGAGTTCTTTTTTCTTTAAGGATCAGTAAAGAATTCTTCCTGAACCCATTTTATTATTTGATTTTTGGCTTTGTCAATCTCTCCTTTCATTAAATGAGCGCCAGTATTAGTATTTTTTCTCTCCCTCTTAAATATACGATATAACCCAGGCCATAAATCTTACTAACTTTCGGTACTAGGAAAAGTATCTATAATACCAATTGATTTGTAATTTGTACAAATTCGTCAAGCGAATTGATGACACCAGCATTTTTCGTTTTTCTTGAGTTATGAGCTCTTCGTCACGAAATTCATTATCTGATGGCCAATTTTCTTCATCCTGAAGCCAATTGGGTCCCTCCCACCAGTGAGATTTGATCAGTTTTCTCGCGCTACAACATCTTGAGGGTAGGTCAGCTGGGTTGATATCCCAATTGAGAAGCTTCTGTAAAATCTCGAATTTCACGAACTCTATTCCCAACAAACGGAGCCCAACAGTCATCTCTCTTTATTCAAGCTAGAGTTGTGGATGAATCAGACCAGAAGAATGATTCAACATTCGCCCATTCCCACGACTCGCGTGGAGAACTTGGTGGAGTCGTACGTACACCTATGGTCGCAGCTAACAGCTCCAATCTTGTGATCATTGTCTTGGCCACAGGTGCTTTGCGTTGAACCAGTTAAACAATCACACCGTCAATTTTTTTCAACTCACACAAAAACTGATGCGGCGTACGCATACTGACTGGCATCGCAAAACGTTTGCAGTGTTATCCTCTTGGCATTATTCTCGATACTTTACCATCTTGAAATTTTCACTTGCTCTAATAATGGTAACTCTTTTGCTCAATTAATAAATTCTTTTCTCATTACAAACTTCTTGGTCCCACCCGGTTCGTTGTTCCCATGTTTTCTGAAGTGAACGCTTGGGAAACTAATCCACTGGGCTTATGAATCCAATCGGATCGAAAAGCTTGTATGCAATTGAGAGCATTTTCCTCTTGGTCATTTCTTCTTCGATTTCGAAACCAGAACATGTCAGACATAATCCAAGGGCCTTCATTTTGGCAACAGCGGTATGTGTAGGGCTACGCAAGTTATTTTTATTATTTAACTTCAGTTTATTTTTTAATAACCAATTTGAATATTAATCGATCATACGATTTGAAGTTATTAACAACGTAAAAAAATAAAAGTTTTTTTATTTCATCTTGAAACAAGGAGTCATTAACATTTTTCTAATTTACTTAAAATAATCATCGACATTTTTATATTTTTATATCGACATTTTTATCGCAATCTTCTGAGTAGGTACCCGAAAGACTGGTGATCCAGATAGTTGTGAGCGGGGTCAACCTTCAATGAGCGAAGTAAGCATCAAACTTCCAGCATTTTGGCCACAAAAGCCAAACATCTGGTTCGCTCAAGTTGAGGCCCAATTCAAACTTAAAAGGATAACATCCGAATCAGTAAGATTTGATTATCTGTTGGCACAGCTTGATAATGTGTACGTTGAAAACATGTATGAGCTTGTTGATTCTACTGCACGTTACAAATATACTCAAGCGAAAAATAGGCTAATATCTATATATAAGGAAAGTGAGGAATCGCAAATAAAAAAGCTAACTAAAGGTTTAGAGCAAGGTGCACTGAAACCAAGTCAATTACTACGCAAAATGAGATCGTTGATAGGACCCAGTGATTTTTCTGATAAAGTCATGAAAACGCTTTGGCTAGAGAAACTCCCAGAACAAGTTAGGAGCATACTAGTCATAGTTGATGATGGAGACTTGGAAAAGTTAGCTCTATTGGCCGATAAAGTTAATGAAGTAAGAGTAGTCGATGAAGTAGACTTAAGTACAGCAACACCAAAACAAACCCACCACGATTCAAATAGTTTGGAGGCTATTTCTCGTATTTAAGAAGATGTTCAGATGCAGCTCCATGAACTTAGAACAAAGGTTAATCCTCGTAGTAGAAGTTCATCCCGCAGTACTAGTTCTAATCGCAGTAACAGTGAAGGTAAGACTAGAAGATATAACCCTAATGGTAAATATTGTTACTATCACTTCAGATTTGGATCTAGGTGTAAACCGACTAAGTGCTTACCACCATGTCAGTGAAAGAAGGGAAACGACCAACGACAGCAGCAGTAACTCCGCTGACTACTGTCGAAGATTGTTCACAAGGAGGAAGCTATCGACTTTTTATTAAGGATAAGAGGTCAGGTATCAGATTTCTGGTAGATAGTGGCGCTGACGTTTCAGTTCTTCCTTATAAACAAAATTATAAAAGTGGGACTGCTGAGGCCTACAAACTTTATACTGCCAATGGTAGTGAAATTCTGACATTTGGCATGAAGCTAATGGATCTTGATTTAGGTTTGAAAAGAAAATCTGAATGGCCGTTTATTGTAGCGAAAACTACAAAAGGCATCATAGAGGCCGATTTTCTCCACAATTTCGATTTATTGATAGACCTTAAGAAAAAGCAGCTCATCGATAATAAAACTAAATTATGCATTCCAGCCAACATAGCAGAAGTCACTGCAGCCGATAGTTTGAGCACCATACATATTACCTCGCAGTTTACTGAATTATAAAAGAATTTCCCGAACTTGACAAAACCTTCTTCGAAACCAACTGATATTCGCCATGACGTAAGACATTACATACCAACCACTCCTGGACCACCTGTTTTCGGTAAGCCTCGTAGTCTTGATCCAGATAGACTTAAGCAAGCTAAGCAAGAATTTCAATTTATGCTTGATAACAATATTATTCAACAATCTGATTCATCATGGGCTAGTCCACTGCATATGGTTAGGAAGAAAAATGGAACATGGAGGTGTTGTGGAGACTACCGCCGCTTAAATGACCGAACCATTCCTGATAGATATCCACTACTTCATATTGGGGATGTAAATCAAATTTTAGAAAACAAAACAATTTTTTCAAAAATAGATCTTTTATCAGCATACCACCAAATTCCAATGGCTGAAGAAGACAAGGCAAAATCTGCCATAATAACTCCATTTGGCTTGTTTGAATACAACTTTATGCCTTTCGGACTCAAAAATGCACCTGCAACTTTTCAAAGATTTATAAATTCAAATTTGAGTGGCTAGGATTTCTGTTTTGCGTATTTAGATGACATCTGCACCGCATCAACTACGCCAGAAGAACACAAACATCATTTATTAAAAGTATTCGAACGTTTAAACAGCCATGGAATAAAAATTAACCTCGCAAAATCAGAATTTGGAAAAAGTGAAATTTTATGTTTAGGTCATCATATTTCAGCTGAAGGCACAAAACCAGATCCAGAAAAAGTTATAACTATAGCATATTATCAACGACCTAAAACCATTCGTGAGCTACGAAGGTTTTTAGGATCGTTGAATTTTTATAGACGATTTATAAAAAACGCAGCATAACGTCAAGCACCCCTAAACGATTATCTTAAAGGAACCAAGAAGAAAGATAATTCAATAATAAACTGGAATGATGAATCTACAAAACAATTCGAGCTTCGCAAGCAAGATGTTATAAAAGCTGCAACTCTCACTTTTCCTAGTTCTAAATACGAGATAGGTTTGTTTGTTGATGCTTCTGATCATGCAATAGGAGCAGTCCTCCAACAAAAAGAAGAATTAGGATGGAGGCCAATAGGATTCTATTCAAAGAAACTGAACGACACGCAGAGAAAATACAGTACATATGATCACGAACTTTTCAGTATGTATAATTCTGTAAAATATTTCAGGCAGTTTGTGGAAGGTAGGGTTTTCACAATATAGACTGACCACAAACCACTGATATTTGCGTTTAAACAAAACAATGACAAGGCCACACCACGACAACAACGACACCTGAATTACATTTCTCAATTTTCAACTGATGTGAGACACATTCCAGGATCTGAAAATCAAGTTGTTGATCATTTGTCTAGATTAGAAATTAATGAAATAAATTATGAACAAATTGCACAATCACAACAGGGAGATGTTGAGCTCGAAAACCTAATTCGATCCAACACATCTCTGAAATTAGTAAAATGTCCTTTTTCCGAAACTAACACATTATGGTGTGACGTTTCGATCGGATGTGTACGACCATTCATCCCACACGACTATCGTCGGAATGTATTCAATACGTATCACGATTTAGCGCATCCTGGTCCAAAAGCTACAGCCAAACTAATTTCTTCCAAGTTTGTATGGCCAAAAATGGAAAAAGATATACGTGAATTGGCTAAAGCGTGTATACCTTGCCAAAAATCCAAGATATCTAGGCATATGAAATCACCTATTGGAGAATTTCCCAAGACTACGAAGCGGTTTGAAACCGTACATATCGATTTAGTCGGTCCATTACCACTATCAGAGGGATACTCTTACTGTTTGACTTGTATCGATCGATTCAGCAGTTGGGTAAAAGTAATTCCGTTGAAGAATATTGAGGCCGAAACTGTAGCAAAGAAATTTTTTAAAGAATGGATTACGAGATTTGGAACACCTCTGAGAGTTCATTGCGACCAAGGTAGGCAGTTTCAGTCAGAAATTTTTCATGAACTGGCCAAAATCTGTGGTTGTAAAATTCAAAGGTCAACCCCGTACCACCCACAGGCTCAAGGAAAAATCGAAAGGTTCCATAGAACTCTAAAATCAGCAATTTTAACGCACTCAAAAAAGAAATGGACCGAAGTTCTTCCCACCATCCCTTTAGGCATCCGGAGCGCGATCAAGCTGGAAGCAAATGCGTCTATAGCGGAAATCGTCTACGGACAACAGCTTCGGTTACCTGGAGACTTTTTTCAAGAGGCCATGAACACAAGAAATGAAGAAGATCAGGCAATATATTTTCAAGAACTAAGAAAATGGATGAACGTACTGAAGCCAGTTGGAGAGTTGCTTAAGAACAGCAGGACACCTTTCGTGGATAAGGACTTGGCTCATTCAACTCATGTTTTCGTCAGAGTTGACAAGCTCAAGCCCTCACTTGTGTGTCCATTCGACGGTCCTTTTGAGGTCAAAGAGCGAGTGGGAAAGTTTTATTCGCTGGATATAATTGGAAATACTGTCAATATCTCGATAGATCGCTTAAAGCAAGCATATCTTCTCACAGACTCAGAGACAACACTTGAAGAACATTCACCTACGAAAATAGAGCCAGACAAGACGAAGAAACAAACCAATCGGCCGAAGAGGACCGTCAGATTGCCAGCGCGATTTTTGGAGTCAGCCTAGTAAATCGCTGAGGAGGGAGTAGCTGTAGCTACGCAAGTTATTTTTATTATTTAACTTCAGTTTATTTTTTAATAACCAATTTGAATAATAATCGATCATACGATTTGAAGTTATTAACAACGTAAAAAATTGAAGGTTTTTTAGTTCATCTTGAAACAAGGAGTCATTAACATTTTTCTAATTTACTTAAAATAATCATCGACATTTTTATATTTTTATATCGACATTTTTATCGCAACCTTCTGAGTAGGTACCCGAAAATTTGTAATCGGTTAAAGACAATGTCGTAGTTAGGTGGTAAATGCTTGTGTCTCTCAATCAAAGGAAGGATCTTCCATCATTGTGGACTGTTTAAGAAAAATGTTTACAATGCTGCTTTGTGGAGTTGCATGTATGAATGCCTATAGTGCCAAGTTTTCATAATCCAGTTAAATCTGAATTATCAACATTTAACGGGATCAAGTTAGGAACCCATGATTCATTATCCTAAGTACGAGTAGCTTTTGTTTTGCCTTATACCGTCCACACTAAACAACTTTTTCGAGCAACTTGACCGCATGTAACTCCCATCTTATTACCTCTCAGTAGCTTGCCAGCTACGTCAGCTCCTAATAGAATTTCAATGTGCGTAATCTTACTATTGCCAAAATCAGAAAGCTGGATATTTTTAAAATTCAATACCAGTAGACCATTTTTTATAAAAGATACATTACTACATATATTACTTTCTGAACCAAAGCTTCAAACCACTACCAATTATTCCTCTTATCTTCAGACCCTACACTTATTTGATACGTGTGGTGTTAAATAGTACTTTATATTATTAAATAACTATAATTTAAGAATAATTATAAGTTATACTTCTTGTATAAACAAAAAAATGTAACTTTCCTATTTTTAAATCAATCGACAAAACTACTTTCTTCAAATTCTACCATACCAAATCGTTAATTTCATTCTCAAGCAACAATGACACACAGGGTCATCTTGTAAGAAATGAAGCTTTCACAATTATTGTCTCAACTTAACACGTCGGTTCCGAAGTAATGGTCCGCACAGATTTGTATTCGGTAATTTTTTTTCATGCCCCACATCTCCATTTTTTCTCATGTCTCTGTTTTTTTTGTGCCCCCCACGACTCTGGCTCAATTCCAATAGGTCTTCCCTATTATAAACGTAGCATAGTCTATATGAACTAGCTTCAGTAGGACGTCCTAAAAAACTAACTGCCAAGCAAGCTGAAAAAAGTAAATGAAAGAAATGTCAAACAAAGTAATTATTATTATAAACTAGCCGCTCCGGCTCGCTACGCTCGCCTCCACGTCCAGCCGGGGGGCAAGCCCCCCGGACCCCCCATTCAATTGCTCGCTTCGCTCGCAAAGTGTGGCATGTGGGGAATATTGCTCGCTTCGCTCGCAAAGTGTGGCATGTAGGGAATGTTGCTCGCTTCGCTCGCAAACGATAGATCCCTAAGGGTAGGTTTAACTTCTGTAAGGGATGCTGCTCGCTTCGCTCGCTTGAGGAAGTTATACTGCCCACCCAACTTGGCAGACGTTTTTTTCTGTTGGAAATTCTTACAAATAAATTAAATCTTATGAAACTACGTGGAACCACAAAAAGTTTATTCGGGGATGTTGCTCGCTTCGCTCGCAAGGTATTGCTGTATATTTGTAGGAAAAAATCCGAATTTATTCTGTTGACATGGCTCTCGCTTCGCTCGCAAGGTATACCTGTATACCCTTCAAGACGTAAGTGCGTGTACCTGCTCGCAACCCGTTTTCGTCAGGTGCAGGCCCCGCCTCATCGAACCCCTGACTTCGTAGAGCCTTCTCGCGAACACGGCAAAATTAATTTCTGATGTTAAACGCTTCTTCTCGCTTCCGCTCGCGATTTGACCGACTGCCCGTCACTTTTTTCGATATCCGATTTCGGATTCAGATTCGGCGGACCCAAAGCTGTATTTCGCCCGCGAAAACCGTTCAGAAAAACGTACCTTTATGGGGTATATTTTAATCGGAAAAAACCAAGTTTTTCGGCGGACTTTTCGAGAAAACGGGTCCGTACTCTCGCATTTTTTTTACGCATTTCCCGATACTTTTTTCGTCGGTTCCGAAGTAATGGTCCGCACAGATTTGTATTCGGTAATTTTTTTTCATGCCCCACATCTCCATTTTTTCTCATGTCTCTGTTTTTTTTGTGCCCCCCACGACTCTGGCTCAATTCCAATAGGTCTTCCCTATTATAAACGTAGCATAGTCTATATGAACTAGCTTCAGTAGGACGTCCTAAAAAACTAACTGCCAAGCAAGCTGAAAAAAGTAAATGAAAGAAATGTCAAACAAAGTAATTATTATTATAAATAAGAAAAAAAATTGAGAGAAATTACTTGTACTTCTTGTTACGAGTCTGCTCAGTGATGATTATAAACTTAATTAGCAACAATTCAATCATATGTGGTTGATATGTAGCGAGTGACTACGAAACTATTAACACTCATTGTGAAGTTCGTGGCATGTCGAATCTGTGTACATCTATTATTTCAACTATAATTAGTAAGTACATTAATTTAGATTCGAGTGTAATCAAGCTTTACACTGGCGCAGTCGGTTACGATTCCTACAGGTATTTTGGTGTATCAGTTTCGGCCAGAGCAACTTCACGCATTGATAATCTATTATGTCGGTATGTTCAGAAACTACCGAGGTTAGAGTTGTCAATCGGGACTTGGAGTTTATGAGTACTATCATAGATAACCATATTAGTTCGTTTAGTTACGCATTGCAGCAAATTGTTCACCAGTTGACTAATAAATTGGAAGTACCGAAATTCGATGTGAATGACGATGATCCGAAAACATGGATGATTTTTCTCGAGAGAGTTATTGCTCATAACAAATAGGATTCTGATGAGGACAAAGTAATCCATCTACAGTCTGCGTTCCCGCTGGAAGCATAGTAGAAAAATAGTACTTTAGGCGGCTCCAAGATAATAATTTTCAGTGTAATGATTCGAAACAATCCTTCGAGAATGCATTTGGCTAAAACTTGTCAGAATTAGCCCAGCAAGCAGACGAATCCAAGTAAAAAGAGAGCAACTTAATGGAATATTTCTATGAGAAACAACGCAGGCATCATCGGGCTTACGGGAGAATCACTGACCGAGCTTTCAATATCAAGGTAGTTATGGGTCTTTCTCCTTCACTTCAAGATCATATCTTGCTGTATCATCAAGAGAAGATTTAGGAAAGAAGGTTGGACCATTGCGGCCGATCCAATCAGTTCAACAGCAAATAGGGGTAAGCCGTAGAGGTTGAGATTTTGAGAGTAATCCTGATTTATTTTGTGTTAGTGGCGTATTTTCATCTTCTGAACTAAATTCCACTTCAAAGTGCTCCCTGTTAATTCAATCTTTTTTGTGAATGGCATTCAGGTTCAAGCTCTTTTGAACACAGGAGCTTCCGTAAGTATAGTTCGGGCAGATTTCGTTAATCATGTTCTTCGTGGTTTCATTGGGTCTTATGAGAGAAAATCATATTTCACAAGACTACCTACTCATTAAATCAGAAACAAAATCAATAAGTGCAGATGCTTTGGTGCTTGGTAATATTGCGTATGACCTCATAATTGGTTTGCCCACTCTAAATGCTTTAGGATATAAGTTGGTAGTCGAAAACCCGGACTCTGTAATTGCAGTGAAACTAGGTATTAAAAAAGTTAACAGAATTTTTTGTAAAGAACCAGCAACTCAGAGTGATGGGCTATTGCTCACACACATTCACCGAACCGGAAGTAAATTATTCCGTGACGGACAAAGAGGCAGTCATAAAAGTCTTCAAGTATTTCCAATCATACATAGAAGGCCGGGAGTTTGTGGTTCATACAGACCATCAAGCTCTCTCATATCTCATGAATATGAAAGAACCCAAAGTATTATTAGGTAGATGGCAACTCTTCCTCACTAGTTACAGTTTAAAAATCAGTCATCGTCATGGCCAAGAAATGCAAGATGCTGATGCGATTTCTAGTCTATGCCTCAACAACTCTGTTGTGCTCCACAAAGTGTCCAGCGTTCAAAGAACCTCAGATGGCAGGATTCGGGTGGGTAGTACTATGATTTCTCAAATTCTGGAAACTTATCATGATAGCTGTAGCTCAGGGGTTCATGACGGATTTTTTCGTTCATATCTCGAGTTGAAACAGAGATGTATTTGGCCAAACATGGAAAAAAGCATTTTAGATTACGTTAGAAGTTACGTAAGAAGGCCAAAAATGGAAACCTTAAGAAGTTTTCATATGTGCATAATCTCTAAATTTAAATACCGACCAAGGCTGACGTTTTGATCCTCCAAAACATCATCTATCCCATTCGAAACTACTCATCTTGACTTTGCTGAACTTTCAAAAAATTTGACTTTCAAAAGTGAAACTAATCCTTCCTTGTTCTGGAGGATGAATTTACGCGATATACTTTTGCTAAGGCAATGAAAGAGAGCTCCATAGCGGTACTGAATCATTTACGAGTGTTTCCCTATTTGAAAAGTGTGAGAAGGATAGTAACGAACAGTGGTCCTCAGTTCGTGTCGGCAGCCGTTCAAAAATTTGCGAAGGACCATGGAATAACTTTGATAAATCCCTTTCCCTACCATCCAGGGCTAATGGATTGGCGGAACGAAAAATTCACGATTAGAAGCAATTCCTAGCATCATATAGCACACATACAGGAGGATGGAAAGTCACTTTAGAAGCGGCTGTGAAACATTTGAATAGGTCACATTCTGCTGGTATAGGATGTTCTCCTCACTACAATCTGTTTGGCGTAGCACCACTCGTTCCAGGCGACGCAATATACGGTACCAAGAATGACAAACAGGAAATCTATCGTCAAAGAATGAAGACCAATGTCGACAAAATCCACAGCAACCGTATTCCACAGATCGATATTGGTGATAAAATCCTTGTACAACAAGGTCTGGTAGGGAAAACCCCAACCGTCAAAGGCCCCTTCACAATAATCGAAATCATTATGATGGACGGATTTCCCAAGACCGTCAAATATCAAGTAGAAGGTTACCAAACCTTGAGAGGCAGGTGGTGTTACGAGTCTGCTCAGTGATGATTATAAACTTAATTAGCAAAAATTCAATCATGTGTGGTTGATATGTAGTACATTACTTTAGATTCAAGTGTAGACAAGCTTTACAATTCTTACCTTCAGCTTCCTGGTGATTATGTTTAATTACGGTTGTATTCTCCCGATTATTGAGTCTGATTCTGTTAATGTAATTTGTTGACAGAAAATATGGCTAGCTTCCAATCTTACTATCATTCCCCAGATTATTTTATTATTCTTTCAAGTCCACTGATGCTAACCGTATTAGATTAGATCCTCATTAATAACCTCTTCATTTACAATGTGAAGGAAGTTTTGGGGCTTTTCCTTCGCAAAACCGGAGAGTGTTAAAGCTTATTAAGGCTCAGTTAAAGCTTACAGTTAGTTTATCACCTTGGAGCATTCATAGAGAAGGTAGATGTAACAGAGGAAAAGAATTTCAGCATATTAAATTTTTAAAAAAGCAACTTGAAATTGACAAGCCACTGGATAACACATCATGAACTTTTGAGACGTTTAATGCATGATTTTATTGCTGATTGTTACATACCTATGTTTCACTTTCTGAACAGTTTGTATTATCTGCGCATTCAGAGGAAAAGAAATCTAATAGTTTGGAGGTGGTAGATGAAAAGGTTATAGCAGAAGCTAGAATGTTATCTACCTACTCGTACTCGTATCTAGTATTCGACGGGAACTCCTTTCGGAAGCAAGTCAATATCCAGTTATTTTTTCACGAGTCGGAGGCTTGTCTTGGTAATATATTGCTAAACATGAATGAATAATAATGAAGAAATCAAAACTCAGTGTCTTTTGGTTTGAATATATTTCAGATATATAAATTGTGGATTATTAGATAAATAAATTAAGATATTGTGCCCAGCAAAATTATAATTTTCAAAAAATGTGCGAAAAATCTTTAAAAATTGCTAAAACCGTTAGATTTATATTTTTAAGCAAGATGTTACTCAAAAATATTAATAAACTATAAACAAAACATTCATAAAATATTCACAAAATTATTCTGAAAGACGTATACATACATTTCATCAAAATGTGCTTTTTGGATGTGATTTTGGATTTTTAGCATTTTTTGTAGTTTATATCGTTCTTTTTTTTAATCGGTAAAAATTACAAAAAATGATAAAAATCTAAATCTTGTAAATTATTGTTATTATTATTATTATTATTTGTAAGCGGATTATTATTTAGAGCGAGTATTTTTTGCCATAAAATTGATAGTTAACAGTAAGTTCTTTGCATTCAAAGTGCTTTAATTTCAATACAATCTAATTTAAATTTAATAAGACTATTTTTGAAAATGCGCTCATACGATCATGCTGTATGACTGGAAGTTCTGTGTTTCAATTCTTAATACCCAGTGATAACTGCTCTCTCTCTCCCTCTTTTAATCTGTTTAGGAAATACCTATAATTTAGGGAATGATAACAATGACAGATAATGATAACAGATAATGATAAAGACAGGAGTTATGGGTTTTGAAAATTATTTTTCAATAAAATTATATAAAATGACATAAAATTAAGGAACATATTTGAGTGGGAATAAGTAAAATTTGTAGCTATAGATTTTAGTGACTAAAGTTAATTGAATTTGGACTCAGATTGTGTGGTGACTTCAAATTAGGAATAGTACCTATCGTTTATGAGTTCCATCCATGATCACCTGATATTTATCACATGTCGATCAAAATATGTTTGTATTCCAGATATGAGTTTTTAAAATACTTTATGTTTACAAAAGACATATAATGAAATACACAAGTTTCAAATAAGTTTCAACTGTGATTGCTTATTCAAGTTACAACAGTTTGACGACGAGGTGAAACAAATCCAGTTGCACAGCATTTCAAGTCAGTCTCACTGCAGTCTCCAAGATGGACCAAGAACAATTTAATCAGTTTTTGCAACTACAACAACAACAAATGGCAGTTTTCCAGCAAATGTTTCAAGCATTACAGTCTCAATCTAACACTAGCACCAATACACACGAACCTATTGCCACTCTTTTTGAAAATTTCGATCCTACGAGTGAGAAGTTTTCAACGTATGTTGAACGATTCGAAAATTTTGTACGAATGAAAAACATCACAAACAAAACGAAAATGGCTCAAATGCTCTGTGCTTCAATTGGGTCAAGCCATTACAATAATTTAGTAGCATTTAGAGGGCCTACCAAGAAAGTCTTGGATTTAAAATATCCCGAGTTGAAAGAAGCATTTGGCGAGATGCTAGCTCCTAAGACTAATACAGTAGTGGCACAGCACTTTTTTTCTCAACCTATCAACTGGATACGGAGAATATGGCGGATTATGTAGCAAGCTTGCAAAAACGGCTTGCAGATTGTAATTTTTACGTTGAGTGTAATTGTGAACGTGAAATCTCGATTGCTCACGTTTTTCTGAGAGTCCAATTTATTCGAGGGATTCGAGATGATTCTATCAGAGAGCAGCTTCTACAGAGCGGAGATGAGGACGAGTTTGATGACATAGTCAGGAAAGCCATGGCTCTAGAAGCAGCACGAATCCAGTGCAAGGAGCTGTCATCAGGCTCAAAACCATCAAGTAGCATTTCGGCTCCCGATATCCTGAGAGTTCGCGACTCCCGCCACCGTTCCAGCCGGCATCACCACCAACATTACTCACGCAGATCGGCATCAAGCTAACCATCACCGTCTAGGAACAAGTCTCAATCAAGAAGACAGAATTCAAGACCCAGAGCTGACTATAAGGCCCTTGGAATCGACAATCTTTGCTTCAGGTGTGGGAAGTCTAATCATCGTTCTTTCGACTGTAGAATCCGGCGGGATCAGCTCTTTTGTGAGTCTTGTAAGAAAGCAGGCCACGTCAAAAAAGTCTGTATAACTACATTGTCGAAGAAATTGGCTCGTAACAATCAACTGCGGGGAACATCAAACAGTAGAGGCTCATCTTGCTCAGACTCAGACTGCTCTTATGCAGCTTGCAAGGTGCTCAAAACCATGCCAAAAGAAGAACAAGGAATTGTTGATCTCTATGAAATTGAACCGGCCAAGGGGAAATACATGGTTAATGTAACTATAAATGGTAAAAAAGTGAAAATGGAAGTAGATTCAGGAGCGAAATTCACGATCCTCCCAGAAGATATATTTTTGGCTTTAAATCTGGCAATCAAATTACTTCCATCGGATATAAATTTTCGTGCTTATTCAAATGACGTTGTTCTCTGCAAAGGAAAAGCTAAACTTACCCTAAAATACAAACAGAAAACAGTAAAATCAGAAATATACGTTGTATCGGCAGGACATGACTCTATTCTTGGACGAGACTTGATAAGGGCTTTTGGGATCGAACTAAAACAAGTAGACAAGGACATGCAACATAATGGACGAGTTCACAGGGTCGAGGGTAACTGTAATCCTCCTTATGATATCAAGAAAATACTCGAGGAATTTGCACCTATTTTTGAAGAAAGAATTGGATGCGTCCCGAACATTCAGGTCAGCCTAACATTGAGAGAAAATGCCAAGCCAATTTTCACGAAAGAACGGGATGTTCCATATGCGCTACGAGAACGTGTTGAGCAAGAATTGGATGCTTTAGAGAAAGCAGGAATCATAACTCCCATCCCAACCAGTGACTGGGGTTCTCCACTGGTAATTATTCCAAAGGCAGATGGGTCACTACGCCTATGTGTGGATTATAAGTGTGGTGTAAATGAACGATTAGTTTCAGCCAATTTTCCCATTAGGAAGATTGAGGATGTGCTCAACAGTCTGCGGAACTCGAAATATTTTTGCAAGTTAGATCTTTTTAAGGCATATTTACACTTGGCTGTCGACACACAGAGTAGCAACATTCAAACCTTGTCTACACATAGGGGTACCTATCGCATGAACCGCCTCAGCTTCGGCATCAAGACAGCACCATCAGAGTTTAATCGAATCTTGTCACAGATTCTTCAAGGAATCCCGAAATGTGAAGCATATTTTGACGATATCGTCGTGCATGGTGCCACTATGGAAGAATGCACCCGGAATCTCCAGTTGTGCCTAAGAAGACTTCTTCAGAATGACCTCCACTTGAATAAAAGGAAGTGTTCATTTTTCGATACTGAAATAGAATATTTAGGACACATAGTTGAGTACAATACAATTCGCAAATCCCCTGAAAAAATCAAAGCAGTTCTAAACATGCCTCGACCTCAAGACGCAGATGAAGTGAGGAAATTCCTTGGCTTAATCACATACTATTCGCGATTTATACCTGATTTATCTACACTAACTAGTTCTCTACGAAAATTGCTGGAGAAAAAGCGTCGTTTTCATTGGTCATCTGAATGTGAAGCAGCATTCATAAAACTGAAACAGGAAATGTGTAGCGAAAGGGTAGTTATGCCATTTGACCCAACAATGCCAGTAGTTCTGGCGACGGATGCCAGTCCTGTTGGAATCGCAGCCGTACTCAGCCATGTCGTGGACGGATATGAGCATCCAATAGCATACGCGTCACGGTCACTGACCAAGGCAGAACAAAATTACAATCAATTAGATCGGGAGGCGTTGGCCATTGTATTTGCTGTGGGAAAATTCTACAACTACTTGTTTGGCCGCCGTTTTACCCTAATTACAGACAATGAACCTCTTAGCAGAATATTTGGTCATGATCACTCTTTACCTAAAATGACATCTGCACGCTTACTCAGGTATGCTACATTTTTATCTGGTTTTGACTACAAAATCAAATCCAAAGCAGGAGTGGATAATGAGAACGCCGATTGCTTGTCCCGAGCCCCTCTCACTCAAACCACGAGATCAATTGACATGAAAATCAACGATGAAGTCAATCGAATTTATGCAGAGTCGATCTTCCGGATATCAAGCACAGTTATCACTGCTCAGGCGATTGCTGATGAAACTGCAAGGGATTCCACATTGAAATCACTCGTGGAAAAACTGAAAAACACACATGACAACTCCCCATACACATTACTGGATGGTCTATTGTTTTGTCAAGATCGAATTGTCATACCTCAGAGACTCAAAACTTCCATCTTAGATGAGCTACATGTCACTCATATTGGCATCACCAAGATGAAGCAGCTCGCAAGACGCTATGTCTACTGGGAAGGCATCAATCACGACATAGAAAACTTGGTCAAATCCTGTCGAGAATGCGCCACACTTCGTGCCAACCCGCCAAAGGCCACAATTCACCCTTGGGAGGAACCTGAATCGAACTGGGAACGGCTACACATTGACTACGCTGGTCCTTTTGAAGGGCATAACTTTCTTGTGGTTATAGACGCAAGATCCAAATGGGCAGAAGTTCGTGTCCAAAAGAGCGCCCCATCCACTGAGACCACGATCTCCATGTTGGAGGAGATATTTTCATCTCATGGCTACCCAATGTCTATCGTATCGGACAATGCTTCAATTTTCACGAGTGACGTGTTTAAAACTTTCTGCTCAACTCGCGGCATCTCGCACAAGTTCATTGCCCCCGGACACCCTGCGACGAATGGATTGGCAGAAAGAAACGTACAAACGGTAAAGAGGAGGTTGAAATCAATGGCAAAAGAAACAGGAACCATTAGCGACAAGGTTAGAAAAATGCTTTTCCGATACAGAGCTACTCCTCTCGCATGTGGAAAGAGCCCAGCAGAGCTCTATTTGAACAGACGGCTAAGAATTCAGCTTGATGCGATCTTCCCTGTTTCCGAGAAAAGTAGTCAATTCAAAGCACCTGATTCCGTGAGATTCCTAAAAGTGGGGGAGAGAGTACAGATAAGAATGTACAGAAATAACTCAGAAATATGGGAGTTTGGACACGTCATTGAACGGCTGGGTTCACGTCATTATCTTGTTGAACTAGACTCAGGACGAAAAATAAAACGACATATAGATCAGCTCGTCTCAACCTTAGTGCCATCTCCGAAATCCGATCAAGCCAAGAATATTTCATCAAACCCTTCAATCAGGTTCAACATTGCGGGTGTTCCTAGAAACCATCCGTCAAGGAACTCTTCACCTCCGTTCCCGTCATCCCCAAACCCAGGACCAGATCTGTCACAAGACGATAGAGCTCAAGTAGAACCTCAGCCCCTACTTCGCCGTTCAGGAAGACTCCGCAGAATGCCAAACCACTTGCAGGATTACGTTTTAATGTGAATAATATTACCTGTGAGCTGAAAACTATGGGGGGAAGATTGTGGCGACTTCAAATTAGGAATAGTACCTATCGTTTATGAGTTCCATCCATGATCACCTGATATTTATCACATGTCGATCAAAATATGTTTGTATTCCAGATATGAGTTTTTAAAATACTTTATGTTTACAAAAGACATATAATGAAATACACAAGTTTCAAATAAGTTTCAACTGTGATTGCTTATTCAAGTTACAACAGATTGGTAATTTTTTAAATAATTATTGCCTTCTTCATCACGACTGTCATTTAAATTTAATCATCATCATCCTTATCATCTTTAATTATATCGAAGTAGTGGGAAAGTAAAAATGTCTGGTAACTGCTCCACAAACCAATTTACCCCGAAGCTACCGGTGTTGGAATGCTTCTATCCACACTTCGATGGAGAGAAATCGCCGAGTGTCACTGAATTTGGACTGTCTGCAGGCTTCTTAGTGTATGCTACACAATTGAAGCATGTAAGTGCGCAAGGGTCTAAGTGCCTTCCGCCAAATTTTTCAGCAAGCCAATTTAAATGTTTAGACGTGACTAGTGTTAAAGGAACATTACTGAATTGAAGCAAACCATTTTTTTCCGATAACTTATGATTAGATGAACACTCAGACTAAGATTATAGTGTAATGTTGTTTGCACTGCAGCAGTCGTAGACATTCAAAATTTTAGAAAGCAGAAACTATGTAAGTCCCCCACACGTGTTACTTCAAAAGGGTGTATGTGTCTTGCGCTTATATGTGTCTTGCGTTGTATGTGTCAATAGCGCTTGTACCTGCTTCTCGTCACTCGCCATGGCTAGTAGTAGACTTGTAAAATGAAAAACGCGAGTTTCCTACTTTTTGGAAATTAGACCCTTTCGCACTTCCACGCTTTAATTATACCGCTGTTTCCCAAAACTCTTCATCTCGGTAAGCTTCCAGCGTCATCATTATTTGTTGTCACTATGGTTATCGTGTTCATCGAGTTAATTTAGTTTCCTATATAATGTTCCTGGTATAGGGCAGTCAATGGTTGGACCTAGGTCATGTATCATGTCCTATATTATTTAATCTTCTAAACGCATGACTGTAATTTCAACAAAGACAATCAAGTTTATAATAAAAAAAAACTATCATTTTATTTGATGTTAGATTCCATAATGTGGATTGAGTTTACGCAGTAGATATCTTAGGGAAAACTAGCAAGAGAATATATTTTTCAGACAAGTTATACCAACACAGCAACGTTCCCGACACATGACATAAAAGCATAACATTCATGATAGTATTATAAATATTGTAGGCCACAGGTTGACAACAAATAACTCCGAAATTCCAACACCATATTTGTTTGCAAGTAAATATAGCAACTGAAAAAAAAAAGAACCTAAAAAACAACCTGGAAAAAAAAACCTACCATAAATACAAAATAGTTATCTGAGACTGTATACGTTTCAATTTCAGTTGTATGTGAGGTTATTCAATAACGGGAAGGAACTGCCAGATAATCGGGTATTAGCGGGTTTTCGCTCTTTATTTTATACTTAGGCAAGCATTAAATTTCATTCGAATGTATTGATGTATTCAATACTCCTTTGCTAGGAGATGGCCGCCTATATTGGTTTATAGAGTCAACGAAATTGAATAAATTAATCATACGGTGTGTAAAAAACAAATTAAGGTACTAGCAACTGTTTTCATATGTGAAGGTTCTCATTGCTTCCCTGATTTTTTTGTAGTGAATGAAATTATTTTCCAATCATTCAGAGTCTATTTTGCTTATAAATTAAAATACGTCTCGACTTGATATTAAATTGTACAGCTCAATTAAAATGTAATTAACAAATTCAGGGTATTTCTTCATTACATTCTATCAGATCATCATTTTAAAATCCCATAGTAACTCCTCTTTAACAGTAAACATGTTGTATGCATGTTGATTTTTCTTAATATAAGTGAATTCATGAACCATCCCCTAAATTATTGGAAAATTATTGGAGTTTTCTAAACAGTGAAAAAAAGGGGGCACAATGCGTTATCACTATTGCGTATTACGAATCCGAATAACAAAGCCCTAAAGGTAGATGGAGTTAGGCTATCCCACAGTATTGTAAATGGAGTGTGCTTCTAAAATTTAGGAATGTTTGGCGTCTGAGTTATTTCCGTGACCTAAGATTTGGTTTGACAAGGTGAATTAGGGTTTACTTTAATTTTCTGAAAGCTTTGTAGGTTTAAATATTTTTGCCTGTAATGAGGTTAATTTTTGTTCAAAATTTGAAATTTTGATACTGTTTGATTTTTGAATGTTATTAAATATTCATTTTTGCGGTAGTATTTGTGCTTGTGAAAATAAGGTCTGACAGTTTACGTTGGAAGTTAGCTTGCCCCCTATTAGGTAACATTTTCTGAAAATTATGTATGTTGGTGTCTGACATATTTCAGTCACCAGAAATTTGGTCTGGGAAGGTAGATTAGTGAATTATTGAATGAATGACTGAAAGAAATTAGGGTGAAATAGGGTTCACTTGCGTATCCTGAATGCATTGCTGTTGCTGTGAATTTATAAATTTAATGTCGTCTAATTTCAGAATGTGACCAAATATTCAGTCTAGTGGTGTGATTTATATTTCTTGGGAAAAGGGGCTATCACCTGTGAACGAAAATTTACTTGCCTCCTGCAGGGTAATTTCCAGTTAATTTTTCAACTGTCGCACACTTTTTATGTCTAGTTTTGCCACAGAAGGCGCCAGACTTGTGAAATTCTTGAATAGTATAAATTCGTCTCTCATTTTTCGGGAATGAAAATTGAGCCTCTTTTGAGGTGAGGAAACTGGCAGTGGCTCTGGGAGTAATCGGAGTTCCGAAGGGTAGAAGGACATTCGGAATTATTCAAGGTTAAAATTCCTATCTTCAAATGAAGGGGGCCACCCTTTGTTTGATTGATCTAACCACGTCTAACCACGTTTTTTGACACACTTTCGTAATTCAAACAAATATGGTTCAAAAATTTTGAAAACTTAGTTTTTACACATTAGTCAGGAGATCCAGAGCTTTAATTTGAGTACCAATATTTTAGGGTTCTGTTGAACCAAAATGGGCGATCTTTTTGATCCACATCATTCTCAATGTGCAGTTTTATTATATAGAATGTCTCAATTGAGAAAAAAAATGTAATAGCTTGTCTCATGCTATAAGAATTTAGTACATCAAGAAAATCAAAAACTCAGCTCCTAACAGCGAATAATTTTAGAAAAATTAGGAGATCTACCGTGAGGGTACCAACAATTAGCTTATGTATGACGGCGATGTGTCACCTCCCTGCAAACCATAATGAACTTCGTATTTTCTACTTCGTATCTGTTGATATTCAGGTACCAGGGTCTCGTTGAGGATGAAGTCCTCTGCTTTTTGTCTCGTTTATGTGTCTTTTTGGCCATTTGTGAGGGGTAGCGGTAATCCGCCTGCAGCCCTTTTCAACCATTCGTCATACCAATCTTCAAATTAGGGAGTGAAATCGACCTATTCGTACGATCTCCAGGATTTTCAGCATTATGGAAAACTGGGGATAATGCGCTCTGCTTTTCCGGTGTCATCGTTACTAACCAGCATGTGTTCGTCAAGAGTAGGTCGTCCGTGACTCTCATTATAGAAGTACCTACTTTTTCACAACTTATGCCCAGATTGACTTTTATACGACTTGTGCCCAGATTGACATATTTACTGTTTTTAGTAAGGGTTTTGACAATATAATTCATATACATCTATTAGTAGGGAAGGAGTGCTTCCATGGACGGTTCATCAGGCAGCCTGCAATTTGAATTATCTTCAAATTATGGTTAAAATGATGGATTTTCATTCCATACTATTCTATACGAGCTCGGAGATCACATCTCACACCTCTGCTATTTGATCCAAATTTTAATCAACATTTCTATTTTACTTGTTTTTGTACATATTTCCGCTATGCATAGTATCTCATGTTTTGCACTGCTATTTCATCTAGCAAGAGTTTCTAGTGAATTGTAATCCATTTTTCGTAAGATAACAAAAAGGAAATCCCTAATCTCCCAGGAAACTTTGTCGAGAAATGTATAAACCCATATATTAATAACAACATTAGAGCATTAACAACAGCATCATCGCATTAATTGTCTACAAACTTTTCAGTGGAGATATCAGTGGAAAACAACGTTTTGGGTACCTATTTTGGTATTGTGCACAGAAATTTCGAGTTTGACAAGTGCTTACAGGACTGCCCCTCGTCGTCTTCATCGTCATTCTCTCCCTTTCTCTCTGCTCACACAGTTTGTTAAAAGCCCTTAGCCCGCTTTGAAGCTCAGAACACCTGAAACCTAATTAAATGCCCTGCGCGATCCCTTTTCGTATTAAGTATTAATCATGGGGCTCTCGCGAGGGTACCTGAGAATGAAACTCACATGCTGCTTGATTTCTGATTCCTTCTCGTTTCCGCTCCCTCGTTTTCACTCACTGCGTACTCTACTGTCCTTCAACAAACAGACATTTTATAGCAAATGGAATGATGAGGATACAATTATGAACAACTGTGGACAATGCTCTATACAGGGTGTTAACCTTTGGTACTGCCTCAGTCCAGGGATCGGTTGTACAACTTTTGTCGTACAATTGTACAATGTACAATTGTGCATTGTACAATGTCGTACGATTGTACAATTGTACAACTAATTTGCTACTAAAGTTGCCCTATAATGTTTTTTTTTTCTTTTTTTTTCTTAAAATCCGTTTTTTAAAATTCGACATTTCTTTCGTTATTTTGACCTTAACTCATAAAAACGGTCATCACTCCCTTGAATACCTGAGAACATCCCAATTTGATTATACCGTTGGAAACAGTGTTAAATTTGCCATCTCTCTGATGTACCATAAAATATTTTAGGATGGTTCAATTGGTAAAAAATCAATTTGAAAAGTGAATTTAGTTTAATCTTCAGAATGACCATTTTAGCGAATTTCTGTAAAAAATGAAGCTATTGCAAGGGCCCGAAAAATTTTAAAATCAAAAAGTTTGAAAAATTTCTTCATTGAAATCTGTTTTGAGGCATTTTGAAACAAATCCTAGAGTTTGACACTTTTTGATATATATATATATATATATATATATATATATATATATATATATATATGTGTGTGTGTGTGTGTGTGTGTGTGTGTGTGTGTGTGTGTGTGTGTGTGTGTGTGTGTGTGTGTATGTGTGTGTCATTCCAGACGATAACTCTCCTTAGGAATGAGATGAAAATTCTGTTCTTGCGCCAAAAAATCAAGCTTTCCAAGCAAAAGGATGAGTTCGTTAGCCAGCACATTTTGAGTACATTAAAGTGGTCAAGTTTCAATAATTGTGCTGAAAAATCATTAAAAATAGCTAAAAACGGATAAAAATCGTTAAAATGATATTTTTTCGCAGAATACTGCTCAAATAAAGTTTATTAGCTATGAAATAGAACATTCAAGAATTTATGTACAAAATAATGCTGAAAAATGTACTTGAATTTCATTCAAATTTTCCTAAAAATCGATAAAACTACGAAAAAAGCTAAAAATTCAAAGCGTGTTTTTGAATAGCAGATTTAACATTTAACACACAATTTAACATCATTCAATACGATAATTTACGAAAATTCGCTCATACGATAATGCTGCATGACTGGAACTTTATCATACTCTGTAGGTTTAATCAAAATAAATTCTGCATGTCAATTTTAGCCTTTAGTCCTAAAATATGCGCCAGAATCTCAACTTTCCAGCAGTATAGTCAATTTTTTTTTTACTTTGTTAGGTAATTAGGGGAAAAAACTATGATTTTAGGTTGAAAAAACGGACCGTAGATCTACGGTTCTACAGTCAGATAATTTAATAATGATTAATTTTACATATTATTAGTTCATTATGGTTACTTAGCAATATTAGTTTATAACTGAGCATAATAAATCAGCTTTCCTTGACACTACAGAGGCTTAGTAGCCCATTCGAATTAGAGGAAACAGGAGAAAAAATTCATAGTAAAGAAATTTCTTCACCAGGCTCTTCCTCCACACCTAGTAAATCATATCTCAAAAGTCTCCTAGTATTTTTATGGTGGGTGAGCTCGACGAGGAGGGGGTGGGGGGGGGTTCTCCTTTTTTCGACTTTTTTTCGGTTTTTGCCTATAACTCGAAAAGTAAGCGTTCTAGCGACTTGTTTACTATTACCAGAATTAAAGTGCATAAAATTTCCTACAATTTCCACTCCTGACTTCATTCTTTACGATTAGGCGTTCCGCCGCTAGAGCGCGTTGAAAAGTAGGTATCATTTCAAAAAATCAGCAAAAAGGCCTTTATGCTCTTTTCACGCAGAAATCATTCGTATGTAGCTCCTGGTGGAATTAGAATACATCATGACTTGTTTTCCGAACATCAGTGATGCTCGGACAGTGGTTTGAGCAGGTTTCATGTATGTCTTTTTTTCTGTTCTTCGCTTACATCCTGGAAACTGTGATAACCATAACATATTTTCAGCACCCTTACCAACTCACTGTGAATTATCAGTGAATATATATGTATATAAAACACAGTGGCTCTAAAAAAGAAAAGAAAAAAAGGAACTAAAGAAAACGAGCTGTGTTTCACCAAAAGTATAAGTAAGTGCAGGTACAGTATAATCCGTGTTAAAATAATATTCACAAAAGGAATGGGAGGGGGAAGGGGTCATCAATCTTCACAGGCTCTTCATCCATTGAGAATCACCATCCACAGTCAAACTGAAAATTCAAAATCGGATTACAGTGAGGTGCATATAATCTTATATTGATAGATAGATGAAGTTCATGCAGATGATTAGGATGAAACTTACAGGGCGATGACATATGTGTTGAGTGGGTAGTCTAATGGTTCCATATCTGTTTCATCATCTTCTGTAGATGAACCGTCGTCAGCAAGTGGTGGGTTGTTTGTGCAGGAACCTGAACAGTTGGAGCAGAGTGTTGAGCAGTGGACGCCAGCTCTGCGGCATCCACATCGACCACTACCGCAGCTTTTAGTGCAGCTGCAAAATATATTCTGCAGAATTGGGGCTGGAGAAGGGAGACGATGGCTTCCTCAAACCAATTCCAACTTTGGATCCACCAGCAACATTTGAAATTCTGCAGAATATATTTTGCAGCTGCACCAAAAGCTGTGGTAGTGCTCGATGTGGATGCCGCATAGCTGGCGTCCACTGCTCAACACTCTGCTCCAACTGTTCAGGTTCCTGCACAAACAACCCACCACTTGCTGACGACGGTTCATCTACAGAAGATGATGAAACAGATATGGAACCATTAGACTACCCACTCAACACATATGTCATCGCCCTGTAAGTTTCATCCTAATCATCTGCATGAACTTCATCTATCTATCAATATAAGATTATATGCACCTCACTGTAATCCGATTTTGAATTTTCAGTTTGACTGTGGATGGTGATTCTCAATGGATGAAGAGCCTGTGAAGATTGATGACCCCTTCCCCCTCCCATTCCTTTTGTGAATATTATTTTAACACGGGTTATACTGTACCTGCACTTACTTATACTTTTGGTGAAACACAGCTCATTTTCTTTAGTTCCTTTTTTTTCTTTTCTTTTTTAGAGCCACTGTGTTTTATATACATATATATTCACTGATAATTCACAGTGAGTTGGTAAGGGTGCTGAAAATATGTTATGGTTATCACAGTTTCCAGGATGTAAGCGAAGTACAGAAGAAAAAAGACATACATGAAACCTGCTCAAACCACTGTCCGAGCATCACTGATGTTCGGAAAACAAGTCATGATGTATTCTAAGTCCCCCAGAAGCTACATACGAATGATTTCTGCGTGAAAAGAGCATAAAGGCCTTTTTGCTGATTTTTTGAAATGATACCTACTTTTCAACGCGCTCTAGCGGCGGAACGCCTAATCGTAAAGAATGAAGTCAGGAGTGGAAATTGTAGGAAATTTTATGCACTTTAATTCTGGTAATAGTAAACAAGTCGCTAGAACGCTTACTTTTCGAGTTATAGGCAAAAAACCGAAAAAAAGTCGAAAAAAAGGAGAAAAACACCCCCCCCCCTCCTCGAGCTCACCCCCCATACTAGGGGACTTTTGAGATATGATTTACTAGGTGTGAAGGAAGAGCCTGGTGAAGAAATTTCTTTACTATGAATTTTTTCTCCTCTTTTGACTGGGCAACTAAGCCTCTGTAGTGTCAAGGAAAGCTGATTTATTATGCTCAGTTATAAACTAATATTGCTAAGTAACCATAATGAACTAATAATATGTAAAATTAATCATTAAATTAATAAATGATCTGACTGTAGAACCGTAGATCTACCGTCCGTTTTTTCAACATAAAAACATAGTTTTTTCCCCTAATTACCTAACAAAGTAAAAGAAAAATTGACTATACTGCTGGAAAGTTGAGATTCTGGCGCATATTTTAGGACTAAAGGCTAAAATTGACATGCAGAATTTGATTAGACCTACAGAGTATGATAAAGTTCCAGTCATGCAGCATTATCGTATGAGCGAATTTTCGTAAATTATCGTATTGAATGATGTTAAATTGTGTGTTAAATGTTAAATCTGCTATTCAAAAACACGTTTTGAATTTTTAGCTTTTTTTCGCAGTGTGATGATTTACTAAGTGTGAAGGAAAAGCCTGGTGAAGAAATTTCTTTACTATGAATTTTTTCTCCTATTGGCCTCTTTTTGGTCTAATTTGACTGGGCTATAGGGATTATGAGATGCTGTGATAAAATGAGAACATTCCAAAAACGCTGCAAATTATTTCGCAAAGGTTTATTATTTTTTCAATTGAGTATTATCGTAGTTTTAGTTGGCTTGCGTGCGTCATAAGGCCCATCCAGACTCCTTGGCGTGTCCTATTTCGAGTTGCCACAACCTATACTTCTATAAATAGATACGCATGTTTATTTTTCTCGATTTGAGCTCCTATCTATTCAAATAATTAATGCCTTAATAATATCACTATCTGAGTACGTACGAAAAGTCGAGAGGATATGTTATTAAATATGCGTAGGCAAAGCATTGGTATTAACACACAAATATGACCTAGAAAAAAACATATATTCATGCCTCGAAGGAACAAGAAATTCGAAAGCAATACAAGTGTAGGAAGTTTTCCACGCCACCCTGAAGGTACTCCCTAGGTCTCGTTACCTCACCAGGTTCACCACCCCATTACGCTTACACTATTATATCACTCATATTTTTCCATCAACATTCATTTGAAAGTTGTGCATTTTGAGATGAGTGATTGTTGTCCTAACATGAGAATAATAATTATTAGGTCGTGCAGTTGTGTTCGTGCATGATCTGGTCCTAAAGTGCTCTGTTGCGAAGTCCTACTGCCCATTGTTATCCTAAGCGTGGAATATTAGCTTGCGCAGTTGTGGTTGAGCAGGCTGGAGTTTTAACTGCATGAATTATACTGTGCATAGAAGTGGGAGAATAGATAGAAACGTGCATGATCTGGTCCTAAAGTGCTCTGTTGCGAAGTCCTACTGCCCATTGTTATCCTAAGCGTGGAATATTAGCTTGCGCAGTTGTGGTTGAGCAGGCTGGAGTTTTAACTGCATGAATTATACTGTGCATAGAAGTGGGAGAATAGATAGAAACAATTTTCTGTCTTCAATAATTGGTTTAAGCCGTTTGAGCAACAATTTTTCGAACAGTTTTGATAAAACATGGAGGAGGGATATGGGTCGGTACCCCGTCTTCTCATTTGGTGATTTTCCTGGTTTGGAGAAAACTTCCGCTACTTTCCACTGGGAAGGTACATGTCGTAACCTGAACGTGGCGTTGATGATATGAAGTAGTTTTGTTATAGCCTTTTCAGGGAGCTCTTTCACAATTCGACCGGTTATCAGGTCATAGCCTGGGGTCTTTTTAGGATTAATGTTGCCCTTAATTTCATCTTTGAGTTCTTTTAACGTAACGGGCCGAATATCAAGCTCATCCGTTTTTTTCTATCAGTGTTGCGTTTTCTTCAGGTGTCTGCACTGGAAGAGGTTGAAAAGTTTCATAGAGATGATCTGCAAAAAGTTGAGCTTTCTCTCGGTTACTTCTGGCCCATGTCCCGTCATCCTTTTTGATTGGAGGAGAATGAACTTTAGGTCTATTTATATTTTTGGTTACCTTGTAGAGGGAGTATTCGGTGTCTTTCTCTGCAGTTAGGTTACTCAAAAAATGTTCAACTGATTGGTTATCTATTGATCTAATAAGATATTTAAGTTTGTTACCGAGTCTATTAAGAATAGTTTTGTTTTCAGGGGTTCTGTTATTCTTCCATTTCCTTCTGGCTTTACGTTTGGCGCACAGGAGATCCCTTACTTCTAACGGATATGATTTCGAATTAGTGTCATAGTTACAGTTTTGGTTTATTGGGGTACATAACCAGGCTGCTTGTTGTATGTTATTGATGAATAAGTCGAGTTCGTCTTCCAGTTGTTTAGGGGTTTTCAGAGGAACTTTAAGGTCAAATTGCTGCCGGAAACAGGACCAGCAAGTATTTCTATTGAATAAACTCGGAGAATTTTCACTAATGATTACTTTTTCACTGATTGTTATTATGACAGGCGAGTGGTCAGAGGGTAGGTCATCGCTGTCCTTTAATTTATGTAACCACTTGAGATACCTTTGCTTATAAAGAAGTCTATTAGGTCTGGGGTTTTGTTAGCATCCGTGGGCCAGTATGTAGGCCTTCCAGTTGAGAGGAAGTCGCACTTGAAAGAAGCTGCTGCTTCATACAACTCTTTACCTTTAGCCGTGGTTAATCGCGAACCCCAGAAGGTATTTTTGGCATTGTAGTCACCTCCTATTATAAAGTTGTTACCAAGCGATTTAAGAAGGACCGTATAATCATCTTTCTTTAAGTTAAACCTGGGGGGACAGTATATTGCGGCTATACTAAAGCTTTTATTATTGAGTTGTACCTTGACCAAAGTTACCTGCATTTTTTCCTCTTCGATTTTTGGTTCTTCATGGTGAGTGATGTTAGCTTTAATGAGAATTGCCGAACCTCCTCTAGCTTTATTACTTGGGTGTAACGTATGATAACACGTGTATCCTCTTATTTTGATGTATGACGTCCGAGTGAAATGGGTTTCAGAAATAAGTAAGATGTCTATCTTGTTGGAGTGGAGAAATAATTCGACTTCCTTAATGTGATTTAGCAATCCGTTCGCATTCCATGTTGCTATTCTTAAAGTCGGTCCCATTAAATCAGTCCATGGCTAGTAAGTCCTTTTTCTAGCTTAGTTATTCTTTCAAATAACTGTTTATTGGTATGTTTTTGTTCATCCAGTCTTTCCAGTATCTGTGCCAGCATTTTTTCTGTGTTCGACACATTAACCTCTTTTTTAGCAACGGTAGCATATGAAACCTTTGAAGTAGTTGCTCCTGTAATAGTTGAAGTAAGCGATTTCCGCCTATTAAATTTCCAATCACGCTTGGTCTGTTCTTTCAGTTGGGGTTTAGTAATTTTGTTTCTCATTCTTTGTAGCTCCTTAGCTACCTCGCATCCTCGATAATTTGCTGGATGATTCCCTTTGCAGTTGACACATTTGGGGGAGTCCGCTTTGTTCAAATTCAGAAGTTTTATGCTTTCCAGCACATTTCACACAAGCAGATTCCTTCCCGCAGTAGGATTGGGTATGCATGTATGACTGGCAATTCTTACATTGGGGAATGAGTTTAGAAGTTTTTTTCACCGGCTCAATCTTCACAATTATGTTGAGAATGGCCTTAATACTATAGATTTTATTTACATCCTCATTTTTGTCGAAGGTTAACATAAAGAGAGGAAGAGGTTTATGAATGGTTACAATTTCACCACTGTCATTTTTCCTTTTCTCTTTCTTGAGAATGTTGGTAACATCCAGGATGGCAAGACCTTGCAAAGGTCTCCAATAATGTCAGTTTTCTCACATGTTTCATGTAATCCTCTAACCATGACCTTAATAGGTCTGTCTGCTTTGTCTTGATATGTGTACCACTGTTTTTTATCTGAACGTAGTTTGTCTGTAATCAGTTTCCAATTGGTTCTTGTATCTACGTTTATTTTCCAAACGTTATTATTGAGAGCAGTGACCTTGTATTGCTCTCTAGGGATATTCAGTAACATATCTTTGAGGGCTGCGTAGCTCTTTAGCCCTACAACATTTATGGGTGGTGGAGGAGGGTCCTTTTTAGGCTTAATCGTTTCTACCTTGGTTACCTTGGTTACGTCCTTGTCAGTCTTAGTCGTGTTGGTAGGCCATTCAACCTCCGGAGAACGCCGAGCCTTACGCTTCTTGCGGGCCCTTTTTAAGATCCAGTCAGTTTCTCTAGACAATTCGTCTTCGTCCGTACTGTAGGATGTAGGGACGTTGGGTTGAGTTAATTCCGATGTCCTTTGTTTTTCCTTTTGATTTTCATTTAATTTAACAATATGATCGTTAGCTTGACTGAGGTAATCGCATAAGTCAGTTATAATAGAGTACAGATGATTACACTTACGTTGGGGTCAGCGAAGGCTCTTGTTGTTATGCGATGTTGCAATAACTCTTGCTTAGTTTGATCAACAATGTCCTGGAGCGTCGTCTGCTCGCCAGCGGCGTCCGCCTTGTCAGTCATCCCTAATAGCTAAATAGTGTAATAAACCTTTATCGCGGGAGGTCGCTCCGATGTTATTCCAACGAGCTCTCGCAGAAAGAAATGTTTCAATTAAAATTATACAATGAGTAAATTTTTGTTAGAGAAATTACTTTTAAATATTAAGAATTAAACCTTTCTAAGTAAATAGCTATTCATCCAGAGGGTTCGGGCTCCAATCCGCTGAAGTAATGCAATTTTAATTTATGAATGATTTGCATTCTAGATGGGCTGGATAATTATTTATAACATCCTATAACATGGTATAATATACGAAATATACTATGGCTTGTTTAAGGTATAATATGTTTATGGGTATTACAAGTATAAGTAATAATCCGTTCTATTAAGTAAGTATCCGTTCTCCTACGCCCCTGGCGCCGTTCCGCTTTGCCCATAACGCCGTACTCACGTCATGGTGCCGCGGTGTATTATATGGGTGTTACTTGTAAAAGTAATATACGAGTATATCCGTTATCTTACGTCCCTGGCGCCGTTCTGCTACGCCCCTGGTGACGTGCCGCTATGCCCCTACAAGGCGCCTCGCCTCCCCCACTCCCCCCTCATGACCCTCTGCCAATGCTTTCATCATTCCACTAAGCGTGGCAGGCGTGCGCGCGTACGTCAGTCCAACACTCAAACCTCGAAAAAGACACTTTTTCACCTATTTTTGGCTCATAGCACGCCCATGGGTGTGAGCGATCGAGCTGGCGAGAAGTTAGGACCAACTAGACCCCAAGTGGAGTCTATGTGCGAAAGAACGGATTTTTAAAGTCAATTCTAAGGCCTTTTATGGCCCGGTCGACGAACGGCGGACGGACAATGCAAATTTGGATTCTACGTACTTTGAAACGTAAAATGACAAAGTTTGAGAAGGGGTTATAAAATTTTTTTGCTGTACGATTACATAGGCTTATTATTGAAAATAATAAACCAAAAGTGGCTAACGATTTTCCCGCTATGAAAAGTAAGGGAGTTACACTTCCCTAGTATTGCATTGGTTGTACGTGAAAATCAATAGAAAACCCCACCGTGACGTGACGCTCGTGATGGGACGAGAAAAAAAAGGAAACATCCTGTTAATCATTATTAAATGATAAAACATTGTTTTATCAATGAAATATAGGGTTTTCTTGGAAAATGACCGAATATGAATATACGAGTTTGGGGTCGGTTTCTACTCTTTTTTTTTTACACCGAATCGAATGGTAAAACATGCATACCTCCCCAACCCCGTTATAAACTAGTTTTACACTTAAGCTTCCTAGTTTTACCCCTAAAATTACATAAAATTTGTCATACCAAATGTACTCAAATTTGTGAGTTAAAGTGTAAAACTTGACTATAACGGGGTTAGGGAGATATGCAAGTGTTACCATTCTATTCAGCACAAACAATAAATAGAAACCGACCGCTAACACGATTTTCATTGAAGGTCATTCTTCAAGAAAACCCTCGATTTAATTGAAAAAACAATGTTTTTCTAGATTAAAACTTTGTTCTCTCCCCTAATTATCAATGTAAAAGTAAAATTGACCATACTGTTGGAAAGCTGAGATTCTGGTGCATATTTTAGGAATACAGGCTAAAATTGACATGCACAATTTTATTAGACCAAAAGAGTATGAATGTTTCAGACAATGCCACAATTTTTACCTCTGAAAAATTTCAGAAATTTTGCTCCAGTCGTGGCATTACCCAAAAACTTATAGCCCCAGGCCACCCTGGAACAGACGGCCAAGCAGAGCGTTTTCTGCAAACGTTCAAACGCCATATGAAGGCATCGGCACACGAAGGAGGGACACTTTCGGAACGTGTTCGAAGAATTTCGTTCCAGTATCGAGCTACCCCTCGTTCAAACGGACTCTCACCTGCTGAAGCCTACCCGAATAGGAAGATCATGATTCAACTTGACGCTATTTTCCCGAAGCAACAGAAACCACCTCAACTAGTAGAGAATCCAGTTCGTTCGCTTCAAGTGGGGGAGAGGATCCAGGCTAAGGTGTTCCAAAACAACTCAGAACGCTGGGAGTTTGGCACAGTTAAAAGACGATTGGGGACACGTCATTAGCTTGTTGAATCGGATACTGGGCGTATCTTGAGAACACACATCAATCAACTCCATTCAACAAGTGTATCTGTCATCCAACCATCTTCTAAAGACCAAATGAAGCGGTCAGTACATCACTCACTGACATTCGATGCTCCAATCATGCCAAGGCAATACCTGGCGTCGGAGCAATTTCAGTCTCATGAATTATCTAGTGATCAGACTGTAGCCCCACAAGGTGTTCCTTCTACGAGCCTCCAGGACCGACACAAACCTGTCCGTCGATCTTGTCGATCTCGAAGACCACCATCATATCTTCAAGATTACGTACAGTGAAGAACTGTTGTTTAGATATTGTGCTGTTATATTACTTTCATTAATTTTTTCAAATAAGTGGCGGAGACTGTTGTGTATTATTATTACCATAAACATTAAAAAGAATGTTCCGTTTTTCTATGCGTGTTATCATATTCACAAATACATAATAGTTGCACTAGCATTTTACGTTTAAGACCATTCTGCACAAATTTGGTTCTGTGTCTGTGTGTGTGTGTGTGTGTGTGTGTGTGTTGCTGGGGTATGGTAACTGTTGGTCTTTTTATCTCTTCGGAACTCCTTCATATTCCTATCCAAGTCAAGGTCATACGCCCCCTCCGGGCACCCTCCAGTTTACGGGAGGGTGGCAGAATTACCCAATGGCGATTAGGGGGGAGGCTCGTGTCAATGAGTCTCCTGTCCCTTCTAATGTGTCTCCCCGATATTGAAGTGAACCACGCCGAGCCTCATGAGCTGGCCCATTGGCACGCAGGGTTCTATTGGAGGCACTCGGGGGCGCCCCAGGCACGGGCGTCAGCCATCCTCTCCCTCTTCTTCATCCTCGTCTTCCTATAGCTAATCCTGTTCCACGAACCCGGTAAATGCCCACCAGTGTGCCCATTGTGACAGAGTATTTACCTCCAAGCAAGGCCTCAGTGCCCACATCTGGCAGAAGCATCCTGTGGAGGCCAATGCTGCAATTGACATAGAGCAAGGGCGACTCAGGTTTGCTTCTGAGGAATTGCGGCGAATGGCAGGAGAGGAGGCAGAAGAAGTGCATAATGGGATATTTCATATAAATTATTATTTGCAGCAACGTTTTCCCTTGTGCATGCTTTCTGCCATTCAATCTCTTCGCTTGAGGCCCAATTACAAACAGCTTGTCCTGGTGATCCTGGCAAATAGCCGTGGGGCCTCTCCTGCATCTCCTACAGGTGTAGGGTAGCAGCCCGTCCTCACCAATCCTCCCTCGGACCTCCGGTCTTCTTGAAGACTTGAATACTTGAAGACTGAATTATTGAGGCTCGGGGAGCAGGGTACTTATTGCCAAAGCTAACCTATTCGTTAGTCTTTGGTAGGCTTACTGCAGGGAGGCTGCTTGAGTTAGATCATGAAGTTCGCTCTGCTGTGAGCTCTTGGCTAGGCTTCCCACCTGGTGTCCTAAGTGCCTATATTCATGCACCGGTCAAGGCGGGTGGGCTCAGTATTGTCTCTCTCTCAGCCAGCACCCTCCCATCATTACTCGAGCTGGGAAGGTCCCGGACTGTTGCTGAACTGTACTTTTCCGGCAGCAATTGTTGTGGTGCGATCGATCAACACCAACTGCTCCAAAACACAGCTCATCAGCTCAATTTCGCTGCTGCATGGCATGAGTCAGTAGGTGGTAAAGAACTCCGACAGTGCTCTGAATCCCCCATTTCTACCCAGTGGGTGGAATGGGCTTTAGAGGGCGTTGGGGCTCGCGACTATCGCCATTTTCACGCCATCCGGGTGGCTACATTAGCCACCTCGGTGAGGTTTTCAAGGAGTAGTCCCAGGACAGTAGACACCCTTTACCGTGCCTGTTGGGGTAAAAATAAGAATCTTTATCATGTGGTGCAGCAATGTCCTCGTTCTCACGGTGGAGGCATTTTACGTGACGATGGGGTTGTCAAGCAGATAGCAGGTGCTTTGTCATCTAGCCGTTGGGATTTCGAAAGGGAGAGACTAAACTAACTATATCACATGCCGAGTAACCGGGACAAGAAGCCACATATCGTTGCGATCAAGCCCGAGGGGTGTGCCATAATTCTGGATGTCCAGGTTGTTAGTGGCAGTGTGGACATGGAGCAGACCTGGCCGGCTAAGATAAGTAAATATGATAGGAATGATTTGCGTCAAGCGATATCTGAGCTAAAATGAGTGGCAACCAATAGCATCAAGGTCATGGCCGTTACCGTGTCATGGAGCGCGGTGTGATGCAAGAAATACACCACGGAGTTACTCGAGTTGGACTCCTCGGCAGGAGTGCTGTGTGGTATCACCACTCACGTCCTCAGGGGCTCTTACCTCAACTGATGGTCATTTTATAGGGGCACTTCCTTTCATCCCTCTCTTCTTCTTCATCCTCCTCCTGTGACTTCCTTCGTCCTGAGTGATGTGTATGTGTGTGAGTGAAACCGTCCAAGGGTCAGCAAAACCTTGTAATAAGCTTCATTCCCACAGTTTGAATGCGATTTTGATTAACCTTTCAAGGAATGTGCGGGCTAGAATCTAATCGGTCCCCTAAGAATTTCATAGTTCCCACCTCAATACTTCACTTTGTGCATGCGCAATTGTAAATTCTACCAAGCATAATTTTTTTCACACCCTAGTCGTCCCATCTCGCTTAGATTCTGAGGAGAAGATAATTTGAGCATTCCATACCAATTCCAAAATGATCGTTACATTAGTAGTTCCTGTGGATGGGTCAATGTGAAATCCTGGTAACAAGTTTGATTTTCACTGTTTTAATTCGATTTTGTTGAAATTTTCAAGGATTGTGCGGGTTAGGCAGCTGGCCTCAGCTTTTCATATATACAATGCAAGGCATTCCTTGCAGAACAACTCAAATACAGACATTGGTGTTTGGCATTGTGCCTACCCTTTGCATGCATATGAGCTGGGGTTATTAGCGGAACTGAACTTTCCCTCTCTTCTATGACCATTGGGACGTGTTTACACCGCCTCTTCCCACAAAGGTGCAGTCATCCTGGGGATGGTACTGTCCTATCTGATCTTCTATGGGCCAGAATATCCTCAATAGACGATGCTTAGCCGTAAACATGAAATGTGAATTCCGGTGGAAAGTTAAGCTATTGATCTAGTGATTCAGTGACTTAAGAGTTACCTGCGAAATAAAAAAAAAAAAAATGTGTGAGTAAACAACGTTACGAAAGAAGAGCTTGTACAGGGATATAATCAAAGGTACATAATTTGTACCAGTTTTATTTATAATATATATACGTTTTGGCTAAACTAAAACATATTCCGCGCTCAGTGTGTGGCAATTTGTCGATACGGTATTACACACTAGCTGACTTTTTGAGCTTTGAACTGTTTGTCCCAAAACAAGTGTACAAATAAAACGGAAGTTAGTGAAAAACGTTGTCTATTTCCACGAAAAATAAAGAGTTACAATGTTAAATCGATTTCGACGGTTAGGCCATCATCAGTAACAAACAATAACTGAAGACACATTAGAAAGGACACAGCTTATATAGAGACAGGTGAAGGGAGATTGAATCCCATTGGTCGAGAGAAAGGAAAGGGGCAGGAGGTACAACCAATCAAGTGCATACAAAGTGAAAGGGAGATTGAATCCCATTGGTCGAGAGAAAAGAAAGGGGCAGGAGGTACAATCAATTAAGTGCATACAAAGTGAAAGGGGATTATAGCTAATCAGATGAAGTGAAAGGGGGAAATAACTAAATAGGGTTTCAACAGTGTGAAGGGATAATTCCAAGGTTTACAGAAATGGACCTATCAGTGGTGAAATATATTGAGGTATATCCTCATTTAAACATTTACCAGACCTGTCACTTTTGATAATTTCGAATTTTTCAAGTACATTCAACATACCTCCCTTTGGGCAAAAATGAAGAAATTCTACAAACTGTCTGTCTGTCAAATCAAAATTGTAACTATGATTAGATTCCTTAAGATGTTTTGCAAATGTAGACTTACCCTTATTTTCCCTGAAATCCTCCATATGCTCGTCTATTCTTTCCCTAAATTTCCTACCAGTCTGACCGCAATATTCGTAGCCACAAGAACATTTTAATTTATAAACTCCACTTTTATCCTGCACACTAATTTTATCCTTAACGGATCCTAGTAATGCTTTAAGACTATTTTTATTTTTAAAACCTACTTTATAACCTCTCGATGATAGAATTTTGCCAATTTTATCAGAAATTTTCCCATAATAAGGTAAACTTATCCACTGCTTTTCTTCTAAAGTTACATCTTCCCGAGCCAGATTGGAAACTTTTTCCCTACTCTTTTTCCTAAGAACCTTATCCCATATGGTATCAACGAGATCTCCGCCATATCCGTTACTAGCCGCTATGCTTTTGATAATGGATTTTTCTTTTGATAAATTTTGTTCACTCATTGGAATAGATAGTGCTCGGTTGATCATACTATGGAAGGCTGCATGCTTATGTACTAAAGGGTGATTTGAACTACTATGGATCGTTATATCGCTATATGTATCTTTTCTGTAGATTGAAAAATCATGCTTCTCATTTACTAAAGAGATGGACAGATCAAGAAAATTTAGTTTATTCCCGCCGAATTCGAGGGTGAATTTGATATAGGGATCTAATTTATTGATTTTTTCGTGAAAAGAATTTAGTTGTCTTTCTGTGCCCTTCCATAGAATGATGATGTCATCGACATATCTATACCAATAGAGAAGATTATTTGTGTTAAAAGTTGTAAATATTTGTTGCTCAAGATAATCCATGTAAATATCTGCAAGCAGAGGAGATAATGGAGAACCCATAGCAACCCCTGGCTGTGTATAGCATTGCCCCTCGAATAAAAAGTAATTTTGATCCATACAGACAGACATCAAATTAAACAATTCATCCTTTTCGAAAATATTAAGTTTAGAGCCGTGAATCAGCCTGCATACCACATGTTCACTTTTTACAAGTTTAATTTGAGCCTCATTGATAATTCGGATCGCGGCACCTGAAGGGTGCTTACATTGAATTTTCACAAAATTTGGAATTACACACAAAAAGTGGTGGTGGTTTTTTAATGTGGTTCACATTAAAAAGTGAACTCCATCGATGGTATAGTGTTCGTGATATTGCTCGGGAAAAACTTTACTATATGTTCCAAGAACTCACCACCCGCTACACCTCCTGTGAATGGGAACTTATCGAGCAACACGCAGTTGAAACCGCATGGAAGAAAGGATTGACGAAAAAGAAGATTCTAAAAGGTAAATTATTGCAACTTTTGAAGTCTAAAAAGCCAGTCCCTAAGACTCCATCTCCATCAACAGTATCTTGCCCATTCTTCAAGAAAGTGGAGAACCTGTCGGATGTCACATTTTCTCCGGCAGAAGTATCTCTTCTTGAGAAAGGGTTGAAGCACAACCCATCTTTCTCCCTTGGAGCTTCAGCGATTCGGGATTTGGCATTTTCCGTCGAGGCTTCGAATGGACCATCAGCCACCAAAACACTTTGTGCTGAAGAGATCCAGTCCTCATCAAGATCACTAGGACCACCGCCCGGGAAGGAGGAGACTATTGCAGCTGTTCTAAAGAAGAAGTTTGCCCAGGAAAATATTGTTGCCCTCAAAGCAGATAAAGGTAATACAACTGTCATTTTAAATAAGCAAGATTATGTTTCGAAAACTGTAAAATTTCTAGAAGATAATAATTGTTCAAATCTCCCATCTGACCCAACTTCAAAATTTCAAAGATTAGTTCGAAAAGTAGTTAAACAATCAGAAGATAGCCTACTAAAAAAATATGTACATTCCAAGTTTTGTAGAAATGAACCCTCATGCGCCCAGGTTATCCTGTCTCCCTAAAATTCATAAGGAAGGAGCGCCGATGAGACCGGTGGTGTCTTATATTGGTGCTCCTGCCTACAAATTGGCTAAAAAATTCAATATTTTATTTAGAAACAAAATCAACTTTCGGCCTCAACATACTGTACTAAATTCTTATGATTTGGTCTCCAAAATTAAGGACATTCAGATGCCTCCAAATGCTAAACTCGCCTCTTTTGATGTGGTTAGTCTGTTCACCAATATCGATGTAGCTAGCTGCAAAGATGTGGTATGCAGGCTGATTCACGGCTCTAAACTTAATATTTTCGAAAAGGATGAATTGTTTAATTTGATGTCTGTCTGTATGGATCAAAATTACTTTTTATTCGAGGGGCAATGCTATACACAGCCAGGGGTTACTATGAGTTCTCCATTATCTCCTCTGCTTGCAGATATTTACATGGATTATCTTGAGCAACAAATATTCCCCATATGGTATCAACGAGATCTCCGCCATATCCGTTACTAGCCGCTATGCTTTTGATAATGGATTTTTCTTTTGATAAATTTTGTTCACTCATTGGAATAGATAGTGCTCGGTTGATCATACTATGGAAGGCTGCATGCTTATGTACTAAAGGGTGATTTGAACTACTATGGATCGTTATATCGCTATATGTATCTTTTCTGTAGATTGAAAAATCATGCTTCTCATTTACTTAAGAGATAGACGGATCAAGAAAATTTAGTTTATTCCCGCCGAATTCGAGGGTGAATTTGATATAGAGATCTAATTTATTGATTTTTTCGTGAAAAGAATTTAGTTGTCTTTCTGTGCCCTTCCATAGAATGATGATGTCATCGACATATCTATACCAATAGAGAAGATTATTTGTGTTAAAAGTTGTAAATATTTGTTGCTCAAGATAATCCATGTAAATATCTGCAAGCAGAGGAGATAATGGAGAACCCATAGCAACCCCTGGCTGTGTATAGCATTGCCCCTCGAATAAAAAGTAATTTTGATCCATACAGACAGACATCAAATTAAACAATTCATCCTTTTCGAAAATATTAAGTTTAGAGCCGTGAATCAGCCTGCATACCACATGTTCACTTTTTACAAGTTTAATTTGAGCCTCATTGATAATTCGGATCGCGGCACCTGAAGGGTGCTTACATTGAATTTTCACAAAATTTGGAATTACACACAAAAAGTGGTGGTGGTTTTTTAATGTGGTTCACATTAAAAAGTGAACTCCATCGATGGTATAGTGTTCGTGATATTGCTCGGGAAAAACTTTACTATATGTTCCAAGAACTCACCACCCGCTACACCTCCTGTGAATGGGAACTTATCGAGCAACACGCAGTTGAAACCGCATGGAAGAAAGGATTGACGAAAAAGAAGATTCTGGAAGGTAAATTATTGCAACTTTTGAAGTCTAAAAAGCCAGTCCCTAAGACTCCATCTCCATCAACAGTATCTTGCCCATTCTTCAAGAAAGTGGAGAACCTGTCGGATGTCACATTTTCTCCGGCAGAAGTATCTCTTCTTGAGAAAGGGTTGAAGCACAACCCATCTTTCTCCCTTGGAGCTTCAGCGATTCGGGATTTGGCATTTTCCGTCGAGGCTTCGAATGGACCATCAGCCACCAAAACACTTTGTGCTGAAGAGATCCAGTCCTCATCAAGATCACTAGGACCACCACCCGGGAAGGAGGAGACTATTGCAGCTGTTCTAAAGAAGAAGTTTGCCCAGAAAAATATTGTTGCCCTCAAAGCAGATAAAGGTAATACAATACAACTGTCATTTTAAATAAGCAAGATTATGTTTCGAAAACTGTAAAATTTCTAGAAGATAATAATTGTTCAAATCTCCCATCTGACCCAACTTCAAAATTTCAAAGATTAGTTCGAAAAGTAGTTAAACAATCAGAAGATAGCCTACTAAAAAATATGTACATTCCAAGTTTTGTAGAAATGAACCCTCATGCGCCCAGGTTATCCTGTCTCCCTAAAATTCATAAGGAAGGAGCGCCGATGAGACCGGTGGTGTCTTATATTGGTGCTCCTGCCTACAAATTGGCTAAAAAATTCAATATTTTATTTAGAAACAAAATCAACTTTCGGCCTCAACATACTGTACTAAATTCTTATGATTTGGTCTCCAAAATTAAGGACATTCAGATGCCTCCAAATGCTAAACTCGCCTCTTTTGATGTGGTTAGTCTGTTCACCAATATCGATGTAGCTAGCTGCAAAGATGTGGTATGCAGGCTGATTCACGGCTCTAAACTTAATATTTTCGAAAAGGATGAATTGTTTAATTTGATGTCTGTCTGTATGGATCAAAATTACTTTTTATTCGAGGGGCAATGCTATACACAGCCAGGGGTTACTATGGGTTCTCCATTATCTCCTCTGCTTGCAGATATTTACATGGATTATCTTGAGCAACAAATATTTACAACTTTTAACACAAATAATCTTCTCTATTGGTATAGATATGTCGATGACATCATCATTCTATGGAAGGGCACAGAAAGACAACTAAATTCTTTTCACGAAAAAATCAATAAATTAGATCTCTATATCAAATTCACCCTCGAATTCGGCGGGAATAAACTAAATTTTCTTGATCTGTCTATCTCTTAAGTAAATGAGAAGCATGATTTTTCAATCTACAGAAAAGATACATATAGCGATATAACGATCCATAGTAGTTCAAATCACCCTTTAGTACATAAGCATGCAGCCTTCCATAGTATGATCAACCGAGCACTATCTATTCCAATGAGTGAACAAAATTTATCAAAAGAAAAATCCATTATCAAAAGCATAGCGGCTAGTAACGGATATGGCGGAGATCTCGTTGATACCATATGGGGAATATTTGTTGCTCAAGATAATCCATATAAATATCTGCAAGTAGAGGAGATAATGGAGAACTCATAGTAACCCCTGGCTGTGTATAGCATTGCCCCTCAAATAAAAAGTAATTTTGAACCATACAGACAGACATCAAATTAAACAATTCATCTTTTTCGAAAATATTAAGTTTAGAGCCGTGAATCAGCCTGCATACCACATCTTTGCAGCTAGCTACATCGATATTGGTGAACAGACTAACCACATCAAAAGAGGCGAGTTTAGCATTTGGAGGCATCTGAATGTCCTTAATTTTGGAGACCAAATCATAAGAATTTAGTACAGTATGTTGAGGCCGAAAGTTGATTTTGTTTCTAAATAAAATATTGAATTTTTTAGCCAATTTGTAGGCAGGAGCACCAATATAAGACACCACCGGTCTCATCGGCGCTCCTTCCTTATGAATTTTAGGGAGACAGGATAACCTGGGCGCATGAGGGTTCATTTCTACAAAACTTGGAATGTACATATTTTTTTAGTAGGCTATCTTCTGATTGTTTAACTACTTTTCGAACTAATCTTTGAAATTTTGAAGTTGGGTCAGATGGGAGATTTGAACAATTATTATCTTCTAGAAATTTTACAGTTTTCGAAACATAATCTTGCTTATTTAAAATGACAGTTGTATTACCTTTATCTGCTTTGAGGGCAACAATATTTTCCTGGGCAAACTTCTTCTTTAGAACAGCTGCAATAGTCTCCTCCTTCCCGGGCGGTGGTCCTAGTGATCTTGATGAGGACTGGATCTCTTCAGCACAAAGTGTTTTGGTGGCTGATGGTCCATTCGAAGCCTCGACGGAAAATGCCAAATCCCGAATCGCTGAAGCTCCAAGGGAGAAAGATGGGTTGTGCTTCAACCCTTTCTCAAGAAGAGATACTTCTGCCGGAGAAAATGTGACATCCGACAGGTTCTCCACTTTCTTGAAGAATGGGCAAGATACTGTTGATGGAGATGGAGTCTTAGGGACTGGCTTTTTAGACTTCAAAAGTTGCAATAATTTACCTTCCAGAATCTTCTTTTTCGTCAATCCTTTCTTCCATGCGGTTTCAACTGCGTGTTGCTCGATAAGTTCCCATTCACAGGAGGTGTAGCGGGTGGTGAGTTCTTGGAACATATAGTAAAGTTTTTCCCGAGCAATATCACGAACACTATACCATCGATGGAGTTCACTTTTTAATGTGAACCACATTAAAAAACCACCACCACTTTTTGTATGTGATTCCAAATTTTGTGAAAATTCAATGTAAGCACCCTTCAGGTGCCGCGATCCGAATTATCAATGAGGCTCAAATTAAACTTGTAAAAAGTGAACATGTGGTATGCAGGCTGATTCACGGCTCTAAACTTAATATTTTCGAAAAGGATGAATTGTTTAATTTGATGTCTGTCTGTATGGATCAAAATTACTTTTTATTCGAGGGGCAATGCTATACACAGCCAGGGGTTGCTATGGGTTCTCCATTATCTCCTCTGCTTGCAGATATTTACATGGATTATCTTGAGCAACAAATATTTACAACTTTTAACACAAATAATCTTCTCTATTGGTATAGATATGTCGATGACATCATCATTCTATGGAAGGGCACAGAAAGACAACTAAATTCTTTTCACGAAAAAATCAATAAATTAGATCCCTATATCAAATTCACCCTCGAATTCGGCGGGAATAAACTAAATTTTCTTGATCTGTCCATCTCGTAAGTAAATGAGAAGCATGATTTTTCAATCTACAGAAAAGATACATATAGCGATATAACGATCCATAGTAGTTCAAATCACCCTTTAGTACATAAGCATGCAGCCTTCCATAGTATGATCAACCGAGCACTATCTATTCCAATGAGTGAACAAAATTTATCAAAAGAAAAATCCATTATCAAAAGCATAGCGGCTAGTAACGGATATGGCGGAGATCTCGTTGATACCATATGGGATAAGGTTCTTAGGAAAAAGAGTAGGGAAAAAGTTTCCAATCTGGCTCGGGAAGATGTAACTTTAGAAGAAAAGCAGTGGATAAGTTTACCTTATTATGGGAAAATTTCTGATAAAATTGGCAAAATTCTATCATCGAGAGGTTATAAAGTAGGTTTTAAAAATAAAAATAGTCTTAAAGCATTACTAGGATCCGTTAAGGATAAAATTAGTGTGCAGGATAAAAGTGGAGTTTATAAATTAAAATGTTCTTGTGGCTACGAATATTGCGGTCAGACTGGTAGGAAATTTAGGGAAAGAATAGACGAGCATATGGAGGATTTCAGGAAAAATAAGGGTAAGTCTACATTTGCAAAACATCTTAAGGAATCTAATCATAGTTACAATTTTGATTTGACAGACAGACAGTTTGTAGAATTTCTTCATTTTTGCCCAAAGGGAGGTATGTTGAATGTACTTGAAAAATTCGAAATTATCAAAAGTGACAGGTCTGGTAAATGTTTAAATGAGGATATACCTCAATATATTTCACCACTGATAGGTCCATTTCTGTAAACCTTGGAATTATCCCTTCACACTGTTGAAACCCTATTTAGTTATTTCCCCCTTTCACTTCATCTGATTAGCTATAATCCCCTTTCACTTTGTATGCACTTAATTGATTGTACCTCCTGCCCCTTTCTTTTCTCTCGACCAATGGGATTCAATCTCCCTTTCACTTTGTATGCACTTGATTGGTTGTACCTCCTGCCCCTTTCCTTTCTCTCGACCAATGGGATTCAATCTCCCTTCACCTGTCTGGATGTAAATGGCGAGTATAGAAATTACGCTCCTTCTGCAACGGCTTTGCTTTATTTATTCGTTCATTCTTACATTTTACAGACGTTGGAATTCTAAGATCAGTAACAAAATAGTAAATATAACTGTACCGGAAATACAAAACAACAAACGAAGGAAATGATCCGCCCACTTAATGGGCACCTTATCGTCGGTGCCCAAGCTCGTACCCTGTCGTCGGTACCAAGCTCTTGTGTGGCCCAGCGCTGTATATATGTACGGCATCACCTCTACACATGCCCTGGGCCAGTGCCGTATATTTACGGTTTGGCAATTTTCTTCATTTCTCTGCAATCTCAGCGGTGGCGGAAGTAACTTGAAGTGTATGAATGTTGTAGTGTGACTCTTGGACTGATGTATTTATCTAACCCAACATTTTTCCTTCTCGCTTCTGTCTAGTTCATTTTTCGTTCAGTCGTGATTATTCTGCAAGAAATTGGTGAGAATCGCGTGTTTTCGGACAATGAGATCTGGGAAATAATTTCCGGAATGCAACTACCAATTGATTCATGAATCTTGTGTTATATTCATTCAAATTTTTTCATAATGTCATTTAGCAAAACACTGTTTCAACTCTTGTAGCGAATGTTTGTAAAAAATGAAGCTATTGCAATGGCTCCAAAAATTTTATAAACAAAATTTTCGAAAATTTTCTTCATTGAAATCCGTTTTGAGAAAAACGATTCCTAGATTTTAACGGTTTTCCATTTAGACGTGTATCTGTATATTCATATGTACCTATATACGTGTATGTGCATAATATGTATATTTATTTTATGTATATGTGTATATGTCCTTCCAGAGGATTACTCTCCTTAGGATTGAGATAAAAATGCCGATCTTGCGCCAAAAAATCAAGCTTTTTTTCAAACGAAAGGACGAGTTTGTTGGCGAGCATTTTTAGCACATTAAATTGATCAAATTTTAAAAACCCGTGCTGAAAAATCACGAAAAATAGCAAATAATTGGTAAAAACTATTGGATTTATAATTTTTAGCAGAATATTCTCGCATAAAGTTTATTAACTATGATATAGTACATTCAAAAAATGATGTACGAAATTATGCTGGAAAATGTACTTGAATTTCATTAAAATGTGAACACAAAAAAAAAACCTCTCTCGACCAATGGGATTCAATCTCCCTTCACCTGTCTCTATATAAGCTGTGTCCTTTCTAATGTGTCTTCAGTTATTGTTTGTTACTGATGATGGCCTAACCGTCGAAATCGATTTAACATTGTAACTCTTTATTTTTCGTGGAAATAGACAACGTTTTTCACTAACTTCCGTTTTATGATGGGTTTCCACAACTTCGTCGCGAGTGATTTATTTCGTATGAAGTGTACAAATAATTGGTTGACATTACTGTTTGACATGAATTAATATAGATCATAAACATGAAAAAGCAAAAACTTTTTTTAATGGCATAAATAACTCAGCTAGTTTATTCATTGAGATCACACTATTCCGGCTGTCTTAGTTATTTTTCTCAATTATTGTTCACCCTGTAAAACTTGTGTAACGGGCCCAACAGTTTGACGATTGGTTACTTTGTTACGATTTAGAGTTTGTAGTAGTTGTACGTAATGAAAACTAAGGTTTTCATACCCTCGATCACAGAGATGGAGGTTTTAATCTTTCGTTTGAACAGATTTATATTCTCGATAATTTGAAATGCTCTGAGCAAGAAGGGCACCCCATATCTATATGCATAAAACTCATTACCAACTCACATAATATTGCTTGCCTGGATACATCATTATGGGAAGTTCAAGGAGTTTTAAGCTATACGGTTGTATTAGTGCGAGTAGATAGGTGTATTTGAAAACATGTACGAGTATAATAGCCATTTTATTTGCATTAACCTCTTTGGGACCGCTTTCTTGGGCTCGAAGGCGGAGCCCAACTCGGCAAGCACCGTACAGATATTCATGTCCCGGTTTTTTTTTTTTTTTTTTTTTTTTGCTACTTACAGCAGCGTTTGCTGCGCACACGCTTGGCTCTTGTACCCACAATTTTGATTCAATTAACGTTAAATTTAGTCAGCATTAACCTAGCATATTTATTAGGTAATGTTTGGACTTGTCGTTATACTAATATTAAACTTAAACATAAATATTGATAGGTACTAAACGTTAAAATTCAACTTGTCGAAGCATCAGCTTTTATTCAAATTTTACATATATAATAATAGCTCCAGTCATGCAGCATGATCGTATTAGCTAATTTTCGTAGATTATCGTATTTTATTGTTACCTTGTTCAAAAACTGGTAAGCTTGAGTGAGAAAAGAAATTAATAACTACTAATTTTATGACATAAACGCAATTCCAAAGATTTTTGATTTTTTGCAGTTTTTTTTTTTTTTTTTTTGTGTTCACATTTTAATGAAATTCAAGTACATTTTCCAGCATAATTTCGTACATCATTTTTTGAATGTACTATATCATAGTTAATAAACTTTATGCGAGAATATTCTGCTAAAAATTATAAATCCAATATTTTTTACCAATTATTTGCTATTTTTCGTGATTTTTCAGCACGGGTTTTTAAAATTTGATCAATTTAATGTGCTAAAAATGCTCGCCAACAAACTCGTCCTTTCGTTTGAAAAAAAGCTTGATTTTTTGGCGCAAGATCGGCATTTTTATCTCAATCCTAAGGAGAGTAATCCTCTGGAAGGACATATACACATATACATAAAATAAATATACATATTATGCACATACACGTATATAGGTACATATGAATATACAGATACACGTCTAAATGGAAAACCGTTAAAATCTAGGAATCGTTTTTCTCAAAACGGATTTCAATGAAGAAAATTTTCGAAAATTTTGTTTATAAAATTTTTGGAGCCATTGCAATAGCTTCATTTTTTACAAACATTCGCTACAAGAGTTGAAACAGTGTTTTGCTAAATGACATTATGAAAAAATTTGAATGAATATAACACAAGATTCATGAATCAATTGGTAGTTGCATTCCGGAAATTATTTCCCAGATCTCATTGTCCGAAAACACGCGATTCTCACCAATTTCTTGCAGAATAATCACGACTGAACGAAAAATGAACTAGACAGAAGCGAGAAGGAAAAATGTTGGGTTAGATAAATACATCAGTCCAAGAGTCACACTACAACATTCATACACTTCAAGTTACTTCCGCCACCGCTGAGATTGCAGAGAAATGAAGAAAATTGCCAAACCGTAAATATACGGCACTGGCCCAGGGCATGTGTAGAGGTGATGCCGTACATATATACAGCGCTGGGCCACACAAGAGCTTGGTACCGACGACAGGGTACGAGCTTGGGCACCGACGATAAGGTGCCCATTAAGTGGGCGGATCATTTCCTTCGTTTGTTGTTTTGTATTTCCGGTACAGTTATATTTACTATTTTGTTACTGATCTTAGAATTCCAACGTCTGTAAAATGTAAGAATGAACGAATAAATAAAGCAAAGCCGTTGCAGAAGGAGCGTAATTTCTATACTCGCCATTTACATCCAGGTCGCGAAATAGGCCTAACAACTTCAACGTTAGTAACGTTCCACCTCCACTCCAGTTAACACCTCCCCAACTATTAAGCCGCGCTCACAATGTAGTTACGTAGTTGAAAACAGGCGTTCAAGAGGAGTCGCCTGCGCCTCAATTCCCATTTCCGCGCAAGTTGTGCGCACCGTGAGTCTCATTCGCAGTCAAAGAGACCCCAGAAATAGAAATTTCTCTCTACCGAGAGCTCCGAAATTGGTGGTAATATCAAGGTGCATGGCTCCCCCTTTGTGACGGTGAAGATTAACCTTCCTATTGTATCACTCAACCCGCGCTTTCAACTCAGACCGTTTCTAAACTTTTAACAGCCTCCCCCGCTCCAGCCGAGCCCATTGGACTCAGCAGAACTGGTAACCCCCTCTAATTTGACCCGAAACTGTTCCCTTGCATTTTACCGGGTTGCGGGGACAAGGGTTGGAAACTGCATGTCGGGGCGGTAATCGCCGTTGTACCGGAGAAATATGTTGGCGAGGGGCTTAAGGGTTCATAATCAGGACGTTGACGATAAATTTGACGGTGGGAGGGCGAGTTTGGTTGTAAGTAATTAAAGGGGGCCGAGGAACAGATGGTTCACCCTTTCCGCAGCGCCGACTTGTGACGTCTTTCGGCAGTTTCCCTGGTGTTTATTGGAGTTGGCGGTCCTTCGAGTCGACAATCATCGACGCTGTCACTCGCGTTTTATTTCACTGAACTGCGTCAGCGTTCGTTCCCTGCAGTAAATCCACCCCACACCCAAGAAAAAGTTTAAAAAGCATTTGATTTTTTTAACTCGATACATATTTATTTTCATCAACAGCAATAACATTACTATCTATATTTGACATACCTACTTCAAGAGATTACCCACCCACTTGGATGGTACATAATTCGGGTTGAAGATGGGGGTCATTATTACTTAACCTTCATCTGGGCAAGCTATTTTTTTTTGTCACAAGTTGGGGCATTACGTTTATCTACCGTTACCTCGTTCTGACGTGTTTTTCAGCTCATGTCTCACCAAAAACCTTCGTGTCAATCAATCGAATCTATTTAATGCCTTATATTTTTCTAGTACAATACAATATTACCGTCAACTCATACAACTTGGTGCACCCCGTTCAACATTGTGTCAATCTCGTTTTTTGAACCTTATGCTCTCTAACGGTAACAAACTTGAAGTTATTAGTTCGAGAAAACTCCCACGAGCAGCGGGATGGTAGAAGTGGATGCCGACGCTTCCAAAAGTCTTCCCTGTGGATTTCAGTGCCGGCAAAGTAGCTCTTTCTCTAGTCTACTAAAAGGGAATTGTTCAGTTTGTGCTGGGAGTCTCCTTTGGATGAGTATGCTGTGGATTTCTGAATAGTCTGGTAACTTCATATTTTCATCCCTATACTGTCAGCTACCAATTACAGTATTAGCTGTTATCAAAAGTTTGTTTGTTTCTATGACATGACCAGATATGTTAGACATGGGAACTTAGGGGTACAACTTTGTGCCACCGTTTTTTAAATATTATTTCTGCAATAAAATTTAAGGCTTTCTCGTTGTATATTTGCAGAAAATGGGTGCTCAGAATCGGAGAAAGGTGGCTGGACGGCCATACCGAAATTATACGGAGGAGAACATGAACACAGCGATACAATCAATGTATAAAGAAATTTCTGCTCGTGAAGCTGCGAGGCTTTAAATGTTATTAAATTATATTTAAATTTCAGTTTCTTGCAATCTACCTTCAATGACAATTAAGTCAATATAAAGAGTATAGTTTATTGAAATAAATCAAAACTTTATCACAAGGAGAGATAAACGTCTGCCAACTTGGGTGTGGTACATAGGTAGCTTCTCGTTTCCGTAACATGAAGTTATTATAGATCATTGAAGAATTATTTGCATTGTGCCGCGAAGATTCTCAAACTCCCTCCACTTTTCAAAATCGCGGTCTCGAGACGGCTGATCCAGAACTGTCCTTGGCATTTTAACTATATCGAACGCGACGAAACCGTACATCAAACGCTGTCGCTAGTTGGGACCATTTGAATGGACTATCTACCATGATCCGAGCTGAACTTTCTTTTCTTCGTCTTTTATGGGAAGGAGTAAAATTAATTTAATATAATTTTATTTTCTGAAATCTTGCTTGGTACTCCCGAGTTTACAAATGAAAATTTTAAATTCCATGTGGTTATTGTATATCGAGAATGTGCTGCTCAGATCTTCAGCCTTGCGGATCTCGGTGGAAGTTCGAGTCTTCTTTTCTCTCGATGTCGTCCGCCGAAATCGCATCTCCATCCTTTATTTTTTTCCAAGTGGAAGTTACTTTCAAAAATTAATCATCTTTTGGAAGTATTTGTACCGCTATTCTTCCGCCTGAAGAAATATCTAATTATCACACTTTTGGTTCTCTAATTTCAAAGGATTCCCTCGATTACCAAGGAATGTCAGGTAAGCATCACAAACAGCACGTTGTCTGTTGACCTATTCCGTCGATTTTCAATCCATGAAGTATCGTGTTGATCAAATTTCACTCCCGTCTTCCCAGATTTTCAAGTCTTCATCATCATGAGTTTCTTCTCATGGAAACATTTACGACTGATCCCGGATTTTTTCTCGCTATGGTCGTGCCAGCACAGAGTACCTACCTCGCCGCTCCGATTCTTCTAACACGACTTGATTCAGTACAGGTATGCATCAATCCTAGCATATGTGACAGCAATACTGCCATAAGAGGTATGTTCCAGAAACTGACATCTCTGGTTAAAATACAGTTCAGGTACCAGCCTACCGTCTTCTTATTCTCGTCATTGCCGCAGTCCCGTCTCTCTCCCGACCTTATAGAATTCTGCCAAACATCACTATCGATAAGTAACGTTCGCTTCAGGTTCTACTTTATATAGTATTTTGAGTGTAGGGTGTAACTCACCATTAAATTTTCTAGTATTCATACTACAATTGTATTTAAAACACACCGGGTACCCGTTAGCTCTTATGTACCTACCAATGCTTGTTCTCGGTAGTACCACCTAGCGGACATAATAATACCAAGTCCTGAGAAGTTGAGTTCAATTTGCATTTTTTTTAAATAGATATATAATATAAATACCTACCTACAGTATATATTTTTGTTCAACATTTTTTTGTCTCATTTCTCCACCTAGCCTGAGTTGTACCTATCGTGGGTTCACCCCCACCTAGTTATGGCGAATTTCGGCATATTCACAGGCAATTCGCCCAATTAACATAAAGTAATATTGTTAGATTTAATATAGCCTAACAATTAGTTGTACAACAAGTTAATAGTAGGTAAAAATCTTGGTGTGGCAAATAGAAAAATTGGAAATTGCATAGTATTATAGCAACAACTTGGCAAAAATTTTAAATGTCCGTTCGCCAACACAGAGGAGATCATCACCCATAGAACGGTCAAAGCAGATGGGCCCGTTAATTCCCGGGTATTCCTCTTTATAAATCCAAGCATTCTCATGGCTCTAGAACAGATGTCGTAAATAAAGTCGGGGAAATTGAGACGGCAATAAAAAAGAACACCCAGATCCTTAACCTTCATTTTTATCTCCAAGACCTCTCCAGCAAAACTACAGTCATTGACGACTGGCGAGGATGAACGGGATAAAGATACTACCGCATAAATCTTGACATCGCCAGCAAATAATAAATGCTGCACACCATCTCCACAGCTCGACCCCACAGCATCCATAAATATTTGGAACATCCACGGCCCCAAGTGCAAGCCTTGTGGATCTGCAAAAGATGCCTCGAATGGCTTGGAGAAGATACTCGTATTTTGCACTCGTACACGTTTACGGTCCGAAAGGTAGCTGGAGAACCAATGCAGCAGAGGAACATGGAAACCTTAATTCTCTAGCGTTCAAAATGTCTTTTTGCAAAGTCAGTATAGACACAATCCACCTTTTCCCCACGAGCAAACGCTGACAGAATTTCATGCTGAATTACAAGTATAATTCTGTATTTCATTCAATGGTTGGAAGAAATAGTAGTGCCAGATGTAACAAGAAACATAAACTAGTTGTCCATGCAACAACAAAATTTATAGTTGATACGATTTTGCGTGCGCAGAGTGAAGTGTTAATTTGTGAAAAATGAAACTGATATGGGACCATCTAACTGTTGTATTCCCTGAAAATTTCATCAAAATCTGTAGAAATATGTAGAAATTAGGCTTGTTATAATGATTTCTTAATTTTACCTGCGCTGCAGCTACTGATGATGTACTCATGTTGAAATTGATATGAGATGATAATAGCATGATATGGGAGTCTTTTCCCAACTATCTTCCGAATTTGAGCAAGGTCGGTCGACTAGAGCGTGAGAAAATGATGCTAGATTGAATTTACGTTAGTGCATGCGAAGAGTGGAGTAATGTGGGAAAAGTGAAACTGATATGGGACCATCTGCATCTCAATTCGTACATTCCCTAAAATTTCATCGAAATCGGATGGAAACTGTGGGAATTAAGCTTGTTACGAGGATTTCACATTCACGTATGCGCAGCAGCAACCAATTATACAATTACGTTGAGATTGATGGGGGATGATTAACTCGTCTTCTCCCACCTATCCTCCAAAATCGAGCAAGATCGGAAGACTAGGGCGTGAAAAAAGTATGCTTGATGAAATTTAAGTTTGCTTATGCGCGTAGTGTTGTATTGATGTGGGAACAATGAAACTGATAGAGGAATTTGCGCCTCTCGGTGAGAGAAAATTGTCCACTAAGTTCCTGGTCGATTCGTCAAGTTTTTGCCGCTCCACAATCCACAGCTAGTCAAAGCTTGTAATGCTTGGCAGTTAGCGTTCACGTCACCTGCTGCTGGCACTCTAATTCCGCAACCAAAAAAATAATATAACTAGTGTTTCGGTAAGAGAAAACTCTCCTATTGAGGAGATTAATAAAACTGAAACTTCATTTCAAAAATCGATCATAAAAAGTCAAAATTAGTTTTCACTCGATCTGTTTTTTTTTTTTTTTTTTTTTTTTTTTTTTTTTTACTTCTGTGGAATATCCAGTTGATGACATCTTGAGAAAACAAACTTTGGAGCTCCCTGGACACAAGAAATCAATGATAATTTAGAAAAAGATGTTTTCGCCACTTTTATAGGACAGGTATTCAAGTTTTGCGACATTACTTAATTATTGAAATAGGACTGCTAAGGACCTTAACTAAAATTCATTTTCCGATAGGTGTAATAATTTTGATTGGAGAATGAGGACATTTTGAGATTCAGGGAATGTTAGAGACCATTAAATTTACCACTGAGGACGACCCAATTACGTGTGCTATGTAAATTTATGACTAGATGTATGGAACACATCTCAATTTAAAATATAGCTTGTGTATATTCATTAGGGTTCCTCTGTTTATTCAAGCTGAAATTAGGTGCTTGGACCGGCTAAACAGTTTGAATAGTAAGGCGCATGATATCACGTCAAAGCTTCATCGGAACTATCATTTCATGTTGCTCAAGAATGACATTGTCAACGTGAAGTGGGTATGACTGGGCTTAGATATGTATCTAGGGGCAGCGGCCGTCGCACGAAGGTTTCAAACGTGCAAACGACTATATAAATCTTTCATGGGATATAAGGAGGGGGAGGGGGGTCGGATAAAGCGGTCGTAGAGGGTTTCAAGGTGGGTGGTGGGACGGATGAGAGGGAAAGGGAGGGATGTCTCACGAGGTGAAAGATTATCTCAACACACGGAATCCTGAAGCAATGTCCGTTCCAGGCAAAATAATGATCCCTAATTATCTAAGGACACGGGCCATAAATTGCCACCCTCGACCTCGTGTGTTCCGCCCTTCCTGCCTATGTCTGGTGGAGTCGGAAGTCTTAGCCTTTGCCTAGGCCATAGCCTCTTCATACATTAGGACTAGCAAACTCCCAGGATCCTAACTTTAATAAAATTATTTCTCCGTCATATTCCTCGATGGTTAAATGGAGATTCGAGAGTTGTCCGGCAGTCAGATGTACTTACCCTCACTGCTTCTTGACTGTCACAGCAGCTATAATAGCAATGATGATTATGCAATTAAATAATAAATCGTCGGATGAGTAAAGTTTTAAACTATCGCATCATGTTGGAAAAATAGAAGCTTCGTAGCTCAGATTACGATTTGGTTATTAAAAAGACACGCCATGTTACCATTCCAAACGTGTTAAAGCGTCACTTTAATACCACTTAAAAATGTGTTAAACCACACTTTAATGGACACTGACGGGAAAAAAATCGTTGCTATTGAGAAGTTTTCGCTATTGGGATGGACTCTCAATAGAGGACATTATTCGATATTGAGAGGGTGATCCCATTTGCAACAAATTACTCCCTAACAGGGCCAAAAAGAGGCAAATTTTTTGCCCTGAGTAAACTAAATCACTCCAACATATATGCGCATCTAACAAGTAGCCCTTACTGAAATTTCAAGATGATATCTTATACAATACTGAAGAGATGGACTCATGATTCATGCAATACATTTATGTCTGAGTCTGAGTCCAAAATAATAACAAGGCAATGAATCTAAAAAAAATCGTAGTCTTAATCAATCTCGCTTACTTTCCTTATGCAATTGGGAGGTTGAATCGCACGAGACCATCACTCAGTGCTCAGACGCGTCATTGAGAGGCTTCCCTATTGAGAAGGCGCTTAACGTTGATTTCATCATACCTTAAACGGAGCCGTAAAAAATGCTCACTATTGAGAAGATTTCGCTATTCGGAGATGTCTGTTAAAGAATGTTTCACTGTACCTTCGTCTTACTTAGAAGGTATGAAAACGTACGTTATGTGTTGTCGCTTTAACAACACGAAACTACGCATTTTATCAACGGATGTGAGGCTGTACCAACACCAACACTGAAAACCACTATCTTACTCCCTCTCTAGCTCAAACTCCCTCCTCCAATACATTTTACATTACCCTACCCGCAGAGCACGCAAACAGAGTTTCCTATTCTTCTCTCGCTGAATTTCTAGAGCCTATCTAAATGCCGTAAATTTTTAGTGTCTCTGCCGTATTTTATCAAAGAGATTTAGTGGATATCCACGAGGATCTGTTCGGGAAGAGCAAACCAGTGTCTTCGTGATAAGCCGCATCTGTGTACCGCTTTGTAGTCTTGGAACTTAAAACCTGGCGGAACACTGTGGCGGTAAGCTTCAGCGCTTTTACAGGACCAGCTGTTTTACGAAAAGCTTATGATAAGGCATCCAACCAAAAAATTCTCCGGTACAAAGGTATTTATGTGAAATATTCAAAAGTAGGTTCGGGGGAAATGAGAGTTGATAGCACTTGGCACATCTTAACTTCGTACCTACTATACAAATGGATAAGCAAGTTATTTTACATAGATAAAGAACAAGACACTATAACATAGATAAAGAACAAGTTTTCCGCTGAAAGTAATCTTTATTACACATTTTAATCACCGTATTGCCGGCCCAATCGTATTAACAGTTCAATGCGACGGCAATGAAATTTATAAGGGACTTGTATGAGCTAATCCAATTAGTACCTGAGAATGTGACCAAAATTTGCTGCTTGTAGCCAGATAAGTTGTATTTCGTATTTAATAACATGGTTTTCAAGCTGTTCCAACGGTGCTCAATTCCAAATTTCAGCGCCGCATGTCGGCCAGGACAGAATTTAGTCTGTGTAACTTTTAAATATGTCCTACGTGTTCCAGAAGCTCTCAATTTCAAATTTTATCAATATGAGTTGATTAGAATAGAGATTAGGCTCTCAGGCCCCTCAGCTGGTCAGTGCGTTTCCATGCCTCGTAACTTGTCGTTTTTGAGGTGTCTCAAAGGAGCAATGTCAGCACCGCCAGTGGATCGGAAAATTAATTAGCTTCAAAGGTCCCACAGGTGATCAGAGTCCCTCCACAATTTGCAATTGTATTGTAGATAGTGGTTGAGATGGTTTACGTTTCAAGATGCGTAGATCCTAAACGCAGAAAACTATCTTGTCTATAATCATTAAAATAAATCAATTATACAATACCTAAATGTAACTACATTACCGTAGACGCTACCGAGGAGACATTAATTAAAATAACAAAACCCTACACTCTGCTTGTCCTTCTGTACTTAACAGCAACTGTCCTGCCGACTGAAAGTCAATTTGTTGATTACCTACCTAAACTTTACAAACCCATGTGGAGGATACAGAAGTTTTAATAAACTCGATTTCGTAAACTCGATTTCGTAAAGTGAGAATTCCATTAGAACTATGTCAGCTGATACAATCGACGTAGTTTTCAGGCTAGTTTTTCTGTGTTTTACTGGTTGCTATTCACTCCCGTGTTGATGTCTTTATTCTTGTCAATGTTTTAGTCCTTAGGAAGATCAAACCCAAGGGATAAAATTTAAGGATTGAAATATCAGAAATTCAGATCTTGGAAATTTTCGAAGTAAACAGGTAGTATTTACGTTGTATTTAGACAGAACTCAGTTCAATGGAACGAATAAGACGACTTGGAGCATTTTACGACCATTCGTTTGTGTGTAATTTTAACTTGGTATTCAACAAAAAGTACACGCCTAACCTGAAAGGAAAATACTTGATATCCGCAGCATCGCCCGAGGTATATGTCTTGGATACCGAATGCAATTCTTGTAATGCCAGCCACTGATTCCATCGTAAAACTAACAACCCATTTAATGAGAGTAACGAAATCCCCTAGCCTTGCCCCCTAAAACCCCTCCAATATACTCGTATATTGCCTTATCCCGTCTTGCGGGAATATTTTCCACGTCATCTCCTCAGAGATTGCCCGAAGGAAAAAATCCTTGCCATTCCCTGCTCACTACCCTCCATTTTCAATCATCTTCCCTCAAAGAAGAAAAATCAATACATGAGATGTGCCTGGAGCCCTTTCTCCTTCACCATGTCATCATCGCTCTGTCGTAAATACCATCACTGCTAACCCAGTGGCCAACCAACCAAACATCCTAATAATTGACAAGAAACTCTGGATCATTGCACCAGCTTATCAACGCTATATACTAACAAAACATTTCTTTGATTTTTTTCGAATCAGCATTATTTTATTCTATTTTGGATGATGGTAAATGAATTGATCAGAATAATGGCAAATAGATCGACCCATTTTCTTTCCTGCATCCCTCCATTCTTCCATTAATTTCATTCAAAGTAGCTAGTCAAAATGAAGTTATATGGGAAAAGCAAGAAGTTGCAATCTATTTATAATTTTTAAATGTTATATCCCTAATATTTATTGGAAATATGAGCATCCATTAACCGATCATGATTAACTAAAACTTGAAACCATTCAAATTATTCTAGTAATCTTACATCCTATCACGCATCCTTCTATTATCTCCTTCTCAGTGCCCACCAGTGCTCTCAGTTCCATACTTAGCCTTCACTCCAATGTCAAACGGAGGCATATGAAAGCCAATATATATATATATATATATATATATATTGAATGACCAGTCTAGTCTTGAGTTTATAGTTTTTTATTCACGACGTTTCTACCCAGGAGCTGGGTCCTATTCGTGTGAATTCTAGAAAGAAACTGACTAGGAATCAGTATTTCTAACAGGTAGGTAATAACTAGTTCTACATAGATATAAGGATGAAATTTCTTACATTGATGTACTGGATCTTCTAAGTCAGATGTAGAGACTTATGAAAAATAGTAAACAACACAAGTTGTTGGTGAAGCCAGTTGACATACAATGTAGATTGACAAATCAAGAGGGCGGCCATGCCTTACCTAGTCATTATAAATAGGTATTTACCTGTTAGTTTTGTTAAAATATATGAACGAAAATAAATGTAGACAATTTGATTTTGTGAGGTGTTCAATTGGGAGTTGTGGAACAATGGACACCCTCTGCCATATCTATCAGGGTAAAAATGAAAACCTATGTCTTATAGTGCAGCAGTGTCCTCGGACTCAGGGTGGCCGCATTCTACGTCATGATATGGTTGTCAAGCAGATAGCAGGTTCTTTATCATCTAGCAGTTGGGATGTCGAATATATCACTATATATATCGACTATATCACATCCCGAGTGACCGGGGCAAGAACCTGGGTATCGTTGCTGTCAAGCTCGATGGGTCTGCTATAATCCAAGAAGCCCATGTTGTCAGTGGCATTATGGAATGGAACAGACCTGGTGGGCTAAGAAAATATGATAGAAATGACCTGCAGCTAGCGGCAGCCGAGCTGAAAGGAGTGGCGACTAACTACATCTAGGTCATGGCCATGATCGTGTCATGGGGCGTTGTGTGGTGTGGGAAAAGTGCCGTGGAGTCGAGATTTCCAAATGAAAGGATGGGATTGTTAGTCAGCACTTTTCGAGCGCATGAAATCGATCAAATTAAAAAAATATGCAAAAAAAAAAAAGGCTAAAAACGGCTAAAAAGGGAAATTTAAGTTTGCTGGAAGTTTAAACCGACTGTCACTGCCGTCGCCGATGTCATCAGCTGTCTTCTAAAGGAAGGATCATAATTCATTCCGATGGTTTCGCTACTCATTGAGTCGCCCCCTTGCTACTTTGTCGCGCCGTACAGAAGCGTGAAAGCTACTTGAACAGGGGACCCTTAGCTGTACGCTCACCCATCTAATATAGTGAAATGTCCTCACGGTAGACACAATAAATTCAGTAGATGACACAATGAGCGTTACCCATGTATTCATTCAATATTTTTTAATGAAAATAAATTCCAATCTGAGAAATGTGATACCATCCGCACTTTCCTAAGTTGAGTAGCTTTTTCTTTCTATGATTTTTCAAGGTTTGCGGCACTGGTGACGCCACACTGGGAAGAGGGGCCCCGCCTAGATGGGAGGGATGCTTTGTCATCACCAGTGCGCGAAACTTTGAAAAATCAAAGAACGAAAACTACTCATTGTAGTGATGTACATGCACACGATCTACCGCAACCGAGTCGCAAAATTCAGTAGTCATTCAGTCAGTTATTTCGTGCACGAGCGAAAAGAGACTGCTAGAGCGTCTACATCCAATAGTTAGTCAGTTGTTTCTCTGGGTCTGCAGACGTGGTCGGGCAGTAGTACTGTCTGATAAGTCGCTAGCCCAGGGGGTCCCGGAATAAGTCGATTCCTATGTGACACAAAAGGGTCTTCTGCTGCAGATATCTACCCCGTGTGATTGACAGAAGTTGAGAATTTCTTCACATGTAAGAAAGAGAGTTGATTCCAAAAAAAAGTAAAATTCAGTTGTGTTATAAGTTGTAAAAGCCAAATTAGAAAGTTTTGTTTAAGTAAGCGTAAATTTCTCATATCAAAGTCCAGTAATAATTTGTTATGATTCCAACGGATGATTCTTACAACAGAAGTGCGCATATTGTGCATAATATTTTCTAGTTTGAAGCGGTATTATGCGTCGATAAGTGCAAGTAATGCAAGTAAGAAGCATAAAAACCATTCATCATGAAGTTTGAGCCCGTTTGTATAAAAAATTACAATCAATTGTGTAAATAGTCCGCCCTTCTGTTTAATTGTTCCCGTAAAACACTGTGTTTATTGTATAGAGGAAAATGCCTTTTTAAATATTTAGTAATTTCTTTGGCTATTAATTTGCCTGAATGTTCGAAATGGTGACAAAATACTTTCCGAAAACACAATTCACGTTACCCTTGTATCTCACCTTGTCGGTCACATTTCTATACTCCCATAGGCCAAGTTTAATTACAACTGCGGTAAAATTTTGTAGCAAAAGAGCCCATGTTATTGAAATCAATTGTGAGTAATTTGGCACCCATTTATTCCGCCCACTCACTATATACTCGTACAATAGCTTTAGTGTATTTGATAAGATAATATGCATGTAAGAGACTATGCATATGATAAGAGACTTTGTAGAGTCGTATGGTTTGGATCCTTATTGCTACACCCAACTGATTGGGGTCCCCCTCACCAAACTTTGCTTGACTCCAATCAGACTTTGGATGGACATCCAGAACAAACCCTACAACTACGAGCTTAGCTGGGACGATTTAGAAGAAGACGGGCGTTTCCACGAGGAAAACACACTGTAGAAAAACATTAACAAAGGAAAGGAGAGCGGGGCAAACTGTGGGGTCGAGCAGGGACTGCAGCCGTATTGTAAGGGTAATTGAGGGACAGTAAGTTTCCCTCCTGTGATCCTGTAACACAACTCTCTGCAGGATTCCTAATTAAAGGTGATAACTTTGTGGAGGGATTGGCGAAGGGGACGGGCGAAGAGGGGAATGGGGGGGAGGGGTTATACGAGGGGTAACGGGTCTCGCTGGAGGTTCCGTTTTCCCTCACCGCACTGGTTACTGTCGCCTCTCTCGCTCCTCTCCCCAAGTAACCGTTCAATCGTCGCGCCTCACTTGAAATTTTTTACTTAAATGGAAGAAATCCTATTAGTCTTCTTCGAAGTTGATAGGGTATGAGTAATAGAGTTGAAAGCAAACGAAAAGTGGCACAGCTCTCTTCTGGTTTCATAACAAGTACCAGAGCTGAATTACGTACATACGTGAGACATCAGGAATTCAGGTGTTGTTTATCTTGATGGCTTTATCTTCTATCTTGATCCTGCACCTTTAAATTAATCCATTCTTGCTCACTGCTTTACGTTAGACTGATTAAACTCTAAGGGCCGCTTTCACAACAAAAAAATCAAAACGTGAATTCGGTTTATCAGGATCCAAGTTTAATGTAAACTATGGATTGATATTAGTTTCAATTCATTTCGGTTTCACCAAGTTGAAATGAGTTCCTAGGAACAAGTTTTCGACTGAACTCGGATCACTGAAGACTCCAGTTGAACCAACGTTGATTCAAGATCCCTGGTTAAACTAACCGTGTTTTAGGGACATCAAGAAGAAATGCTTTATCTCGGGAGCGAAATGATCGGGATTTTTTCCCACTCATCATTCGCTTGGTTCCGAGAATGCATATTCGATTTGTGCTCTTTGTGTTGACTGATGAGATCGTGCGATTATTTGTATTTATTGATGGAATAAAAGAAGTAGAATAGGGAACCGGTGTTCTCCCGCTCAGAGAGAGCACCTAGGACCTCACACAATCATTTTAATATTCTCGAATCTAAAGAAATCGACGACCATTCGGTCCAAACTAGAAACGAAAGATGGAAAAAATTAGCTTGAGGGATTCAATTCCAGTTTTTACCAATATCGAGATTGGTCAAAACTGAAAACACGTTGGGAAAATCTTAAAAAATAAGTGCAAAAGGAACCCTTTTCCTTTTTATTTTATCTCGTCTGCTTTAGTATTCATTATTATCGTTTATTTGAAATCAAATGAAGTTTTTATTGTCATTCTGTTGAAGGTGGCAAAAAAAAAAGAAAAATCTCCCCATTATCATTTGATAAATTATAAACACGGCAAAATAATAATAATAATAATAATATAAATACAAAGTTAAATGAAGAACACGTCTCGGAAATCTTGACCAAATTTTTATGAGATGGTTTGGTAAATAAGGAGTAGAGCTACAATTGATCCGAATTCAACGCTGTACGCAGGTTGATCGGAGATCAGCCTTGAACATCCATGGTGAAGTCCACTATTGCACACGAACTCCGTTCCATATTCAAACCGCGTCTTAAACTCACAAAAACTTGGTGAAACCGGTCCAAAACAGATGAAAAAGTTCCAGTTATGCAGGATGATCATATATGAGCGAATTACCGTACATTATGGTGATTGTGCTGAATTTTTTTGAAATCCGAGCATTTGGAGTACACGGAAATCGTTAACAAGAAATTTCATTTAAAAAAAAAAAAAAAAAAAAAAAAAAAAAAAAAAAAAAAAAAAAAAAAAAAAAAAAAAAAAAAAACTCTAATCTTCTATTAAAATAGAGTTTTTGGATTCGCAGTTTATTTGCAGTTTGTATCGATATTTTTTGTAAATATTTTTGAAATTTATTTTATTGATATTAGCACATACTATTAAAATATAAGTGAATTTTTCAGCATAGTTTTTTGTGTAAATTGTCAAATATTCTAGTTTTTATTTGATAAACTTTATTCAAGCAAGATTTTTCTGAAAAAAATAGATTAAACGGTTTTCAGTAGTGTTTTGCACTCTTAGTGATCATTAGCGAACTTTTATGGAAAATGAATGTATTTCATATTACATTGCCCAAATTTGAAAAAAAAAAAAAAAAAAAAAAAAAAAAAATATGGCAAAAAATCGCTGTAAATGGCTCAAAACGGCAACAAATCGATAAATTTATAATCTTCAGGCAAGAAAAAAGTTGATCAACGATGAAATAGAACATTAAAACATTTACACACAAAATTAGGCTGAAAAAAGTACATTAATATTTGCTGAAAACTCTATAAAAAAAGCAAAAAACTATAAATCCTACATTTTCTTAAACGCAAAATACATACATATATATATATATATATATATATATATATATATATTATATATATATATATATATATATATATATATAATTTTTTCCGTCATGAAATTGGAAGTTAACTATTTATTTGCACTAGTGCTCCAATTACACAACAATGTAACATAATTATAGTACGATAATTTACGAAAATTCGCTCATACGATTATGCTGCATGACTGAACTTTTTTTCAGAATTTCTTGGAATGTGACCAATTTCTTGGGCTCAAAATATGCTCTCCCATTAAATCCATCTTTTTTTGTTTTTTGTTATGTTTAAACCTTTGGCGTAAAATATCGTCTGGAATGACACACACATTATTTTTTTTAACTCCCCTCAAAGGCGGAGGGGGTTCACCATAACCGTACAAATTAAATAAAAGAAATGGGGAGGATGCCCGGGTTTACCTGACGCCGGCCATTGGGATCAAGGAAGCTAAGGGGGAGGAGGGAGAGTGTGGTGAAAGGAAGGGCCCCTATAAAATGACCACCAGTTTAAATAAGAACCCCTTAGGAAGCGGTTGGTGATACCACGGAGCACTCCCACTGAGATGGCTAACTCACACTCCGTGGCACTTTTCCCACACCACACCCCGCGCCATGACATGGTTGCGGCCACGATCTTGATGTTATTGGATGGAACTCCTATTAGATATCATGCTGCAGATCATGTCTATCGTATTTTCTTATCTTAGCCCACCAGGTCTGCTCAATGTCTACAATACCACAGACAACCTGAACATCCAGGATTATGGCAGAGCCATCGTGCTTGGTGGGAACGATATCTGGCTTCTTACCCCAGTCACTTTTCCTGTGATATAGCCTCTTCCTTTCAACATCCCAACTGTTGAATGAAAAAGCACTTGCTATCTGCTTGGCAACTGCATCGTGACGTAAAATGTGGCCACTGAGAGTATGAGGACACTGCTGCACCACATGATATAGATTCTCATTTTTACCTCGACAGGCACGGCAAAGGGTGTCTACTGTACCGCGACAACTCCTTGAAAATCTCACTGAGGTGGCTAGTGTAGCTACCCAGACGGCATGAAAATGGTGATAGTCGCGGGCCCCGAAGCCCATTGCACCCACTGGGAAGAAATGGGGGATTCAGAGCACTGCCAGAGTTCTTTACCATCTACTGAATCATGCAGAGCAGAAGCGAATTCAGCAGATGAGCTGGGTTTGGGAGCAGTCGGTGTTACTCGGTCACACCACTACAACTGCTGCCTGATGAAGTCAAGGTCCGCAGCAGTGCAGGCGACCTCCCAGCTCGATCCCCTAAGGGCAAGCTGGTGCTGGCGGCGTAAATATGGGATGCTGGCCGAAGGAGAGACAGTACCGAGCGCAACGACCTTGACCGGTGAATGGTTGTAAGCACTTGGGACACCTGGTGGAAAGCCTAGCCAAGATCGCACAGCAGAGCGAATTTCAAGATCTAACTCAAGCAGCCTCACAGCAGTAAGCCAGCCAAAGACTAACTCATAGGTTAGAGTTGGCAGTAAGTACGTCCGAAGGATGCTTATCTTCTGCTGTGGCTTCAATGGAGCCTTGGTGACACAAGCTAACACTCCACCAAGGTCCACACGGCTTGCGGCTATGTGGCCACACTCGTGAAGTCCACTCTAAGGTACCGCCAGACCTCCAACACAGATTTGGCGGGGATGAGTATCTGTCCTAAGACAAAGCACACCTCATCCACCACCTTCACCGTATGTTGATGACCTGACGGTACCAAGGAGACTGAACCACACTTTGAAGGGTTAACCATTAGACCACACTTGGCCAATTACTTAACAAAGGCATTGAACTGCAAGCCCTCAGGGGTTTCTGTGAGTAGGATGACATAAACGGCAAAAGCCAATGCACCCACTCGCACCCTAGGGGCGAGATCGAACCCTATATCAGCCAGCAGCTTACCCAAGGCTATATCCATGACCATGCTAAAGAGGATGTGGCGACAGAGGATCCCATTCGCGCACCCCACGCCCTCTGACAGCATCCTCTGACATCTCGTCTCGTGCCAATGTACTTAATCACAATCCAGCGGAAACGAGATACCAGTATCTTTCGGAAGTGGCGGAAGACTACTGACGATATACAGATCGGACGATAGCCTCTAGGCCCACAAACCATTTTCTTTTCTCTTTTTTTAATGAAAGTGGTCCAAGCCCGAGTCAACGATTTTGGGGACTTCCCGACAGAAGTAACAGGTTGAGAATGAGCAGCTCGGCTTTTTTCTTGGGGGGGGGGGGGGGGGGGGCTTTATTCCAGCGACGGGCTATAAGGCCCAGCAGACATGGAGTTCCTGACACAACAATTATGTGCCTCGTCATGAAACACTGGTGTGCGTCATGAAACATAATGTTGCGTAAGGAATCCCTAGCTCTGGGTGCTACTGGCTCACTGGCACTTGAGATTGGCTCCCAAAATTCCACAAACTCCTGGAGATGGGGCGAAACACATGTTATACATGAAAAAGCTTGGACTAAATAAAAATACACAGTCTCGCAGCATTAAATTAGGCACTTAAATTCTGGTCATCAGGTAAACCATGTCCTGAATAAAACTCAGCCGAACTCAAAAATTTGGTCAATTATGGCCATTTTTCACCTAAAAATTCGATTTTTTTCACTTCTTTATGAATCTTAGAGATCTGGGAGTGGTCGCATTCGTCACGGCACTGAAAAATACTTCAACTCGGACAACTCACATGCCCTTTTGTCAAAAAACCGATTTTTTAAGCATTTTTGGGCCATGGGGTAAATTTGAGCCTAAACCTCTGGAGCGACCGGGCTGGCTAACGTACTTGACCTGTCTTTTGCAAAGACGGATTTTTTTCATTGAAACGAATTGATATATAAATACATACGACGTTAAAATCTAGGATTGGGTTCTTTGATGTATAAAACGGATTTATAGGGGGTCCTCGACTCTTCAAACCCACTTTTAAAATTTCAAAGCCATCTAAATAGCTAATTTTTTCTTTGAAAATTCGCTAAAAGTTGGTTAGAACACCCAGGTTCACTCGACGCCAGCTCTAGAATGAAGGATGTAATAGAAAGATGAGGAGGAAAAGATGGTTGAAAGCAATTGCCCCTATAGAATGACCACAAGTTGAGGTAAGAGCCCCTTAGGACGTGGGTGGTATCCCACGGAGCACTCCTGCCGAGATGCCCCAATCTAGATACGCTGTGGCACTTTTCCTGCACCACAGGCCACGCCATTACAGGGTTGCAGCCATGACGTTGATGCTATTGGTCGCCTCTCCCTTTAGTTTGGATATCGTGTTCAAAAGTGTTTGCCTTGGCTTTTTTTTTTTTTTTGAAAACGCTCAACTAGAAAATTCCATTGCTTAACGGTAAAAATCTCTGCATAAATAGAATCTTAGCATAGCTTTATAGTTTTCCGACCGAAATGGTTCTAAGTGAAGCCTTTCTTGTCAATTCGAGTGATTAAAACTTTATGATAATATTAGTACCTATGTGGGATCAAGTAAACCTCTGGCAACATTTTAATACGCAGTCGTCTGCTCGATTGAGTCAAGGATCTGAATCATTTTTTTATTCACTTATCCTTCTTTTCTTTTTTTAACTTTAAATCGAACATTATCAGTCTGATTAGAGTTTTTCACCTTTTCAGTGAATAAAGCTATACAAATAATGATGAAAATGAAAATAATTTCTCTAGCAAGAGGTTTCACAAATTTTACGAGTGTTTAGATTGTCTTGAGACCGTGACATCGCAGGGGCATACCGCATGGGCTCGCTGGGATTGGTGAGATGAGTTTGAAAAAAGATAGAAAAATAGTGATGTTGAAGAAGAAAACTGTGAAGAAATAGGAAAACCTCAGAAAAGAACGACGTAAATTGGTATGGACAAAAGGAACAACAATATTTTTGGTTGTCCATTTACGAATCTAGAGTGAAACCATAGCATGTAGCCTAGTTCGAGTTTGTGCACTCATCGTCTTCAAAAGAATATATTTTTCAACTGATATGACTTGCAAAAGCTGAAGTATGACTCGATTGGGGGGAGAACAGTTGCGAATGCTAATTTTTGTCGAAACCGCTCAATAAATTAAGCCCAAATTCAAAACATGGACTTGCCAGTCGTGGCTTGCCAGGGGCTTGCTTGCTTGGATCCATTGCTCAATAGGTAGATAATATATGTGTAATTCTCCGTTCAAAAGCTGCTTTTTTCCTTAGTTATTTTTCTAGTACTTCTGGTGGATTGTAACAAATATTGTCTTTTCCCGAATTCCAAAACTGTCGTTCCTTTCATAGGATTGACGATGAATGTGACCTTGACATTTTATATTTGCTGCAAGTACAATCACTTCAACCCTTCAAAGTTTGGGACCATTCCATTTGTATTTGTTGTGGTTTTCGATGTTTTTTCTGATGCTGAATCGAATGGATTACAGTATATATTTATACATTTACTTAAAAAATATCTCCGTACACCTAAGCTAATAAGGACATTTTTGTAGGGGCTAAGAATCACGGGTTTAGTTGCCCAATTCGCCGCCAAGTAGCGTCTTGAAATGAGGCGATTTTACTAAATAAATATCTTGTGAACGGAGAGAGCTATTTGCGTTCTGTAAAAGCCATTCGGTTGATTTGAGCAATGTTAAATGTCATCACTACATTTTAGATTTTTATTATTCAAATTAGTTGTACTTGCAAACTAAAATGTGAAACAATTGGGTTTAGAGATCGAAATTGGAAAAAGTGGTCAAATAGGGCCATGAAGCCGATAATGAAGATACTGAAAAGTGCCTTAGGATTCGGTTTTTAATTGCTTGGGTGAGTGAGAAAACTTCAATCTCGGACAGCCGCAGTATGGGATAGGAAAGGGCATTGGGTACACCCCCCCCCCCAAAGAACGTAAACGACTGTCTCTGTCCGTGTACACCATTATAGAAAACATACAACATTCCAACAATCCCCTGGTTTCGTATACCGTTAGTCACATACTTGGGCAAGTTTCTCTTTCCTCTTTATGTGATATAATGATTATTTTGAGTTTTTAATCCATCTCAATAATTTATGTTATAGAAACTCAACCAGCACTTATCAATGGAGTATCAATTTTTCCGAGTTCAGACGGTAGTAACCAAATCAAAGTCGTATCCTTGTTCATCTACTGCTCAATGCAATCCATTGGTAATATTAGGTTCATTGAGAGTTTCTCAACGTCTGAGGTTTAACGGCAATTGTAAAGTGAAGCTATGAGATTGTGGAAAAGGTGAAAGGAAGGTTTAGCATAGTAGGTGTACAAAAGGTATTAGTGGGACACTTGCTCCCCTGCCTGAGGAAATGTACAATGAACTGTACCTATAACTTATCGGAAACAATCAGAGGACCATTGTAAATCTTTCTACTGATAGTTGTTCTTTTGTGGTGTAGGCTGCTAAAGATATGCATAAGGAAGAAATGAAAAGAGACCGAAACTTTTCGAAATCCAAGATGGAGATAATATTAACATTTGATATGTGAAGGTACCTTTACCAGAGATACTAGATCCGCGACTGTCACGGTCAATGCCAATAAATACCATTCACGACCCCTCACTTGATTTTTTTTTTTTACCGTGCTCAAACTGTTCCATGAACGCGCAAGTTACCTAACTACCAAAATTGCGCAATGCATGGATTCTGGTAAACCCCAAGTGTGGTACAGTAATTTTTTTTCATTGCTTTCCAACGCTGATTCATATGGAGCTATAGATTCTTGATCGACAATTTTCTATGCGTCTCATTATATATATATATATATATATATATATAATACTACACATACACACACATGATATATATATAATACTACATATACGTTTCCTAATAATCAATATACGCTCATATTTTTACATGACAATAATCAACTATTGCGGCTTCGTTTCGGAGTTTGTATTCTATATCATTCACTATGTGCAAAGCATGGGTAAAATGCGATATAATATTTTAATACATATATTTTATCCACCACTATTTTATTCCCTCTTTCTATTGAATTGATTTTATGAGGTTCGGCTTTCGTAACTATGATCTTCAAGATTTTATCTTGCTTCCGAGGGTCGTTCCTTTATAAACTCCACGTGTCGATGTCGCCATCTGAAATGATTGATGAGACAAACGAGTGAAAAGTAGAGAAATTAGACGTTGTGTGTGTGTCGGGGGGGGGGGGGGGGGGGGGGGGTGTGGATTGTTGCGAGAAGTGGTGAGAAGCGAGAATGGGGCGAGAGTTGAGAAGCCGCTCGTGAAATCACCGCCTCTCTGGAATAAATCACCCTCCTTTAATAACATGTGATTCATTTGCCACTTTTCGGAGGCAGCGGAAAGAGGGCGGAAAAGCAAAAGAAAAACATGTGGAAATATTAAGTCAGCCATACACGCCGGCTGCTTGACGTTATTAAGCCAACGTAGCATCCGACTCGTGACATGGCTTTAGCCTAGGCTAAATTATAAACTCCGTTTTTAATAAACTTTTTCATAAACCGGCGTCATCTTTTACTAAGAACAACGTGACCATCTCCCAAAAACTTCTTTTTCCTCTTTCCATTCTTTTCTCACTGTTATTTTTGTGTGAAGCGGGAGGCTATAGGTGGAGAGGTGGGCAGGATAATTTTCTGAAATGAGATAGTGCTTGGCGAGAAGGGCATTACTTATTAGTTAAACCCGTTCTCCGCGCCTGAAACGGCCTCTTCCTCTCTTTCTCAAGACTCCATAAAAAGGAAAGGAAGAGAAAGAGGAACGGAAAAAAGTTGCATTCTTCGTCTCTATGATATTTATTGTGGAGAGTGGAATGGCAGAGGAGGTAGGGTAGGGGCCTTTAGGAGTTGCGGTACGAGTCACTTGGGGCAGTGAATCATGCAACTTCGCCTTCCCGAGCCTCAGAAGGCGTCCACCTTCTCCCACCTCAGCTTTTCCGCTGCCTCTCATTAACTGGGATACTTTGCAACTAACGGGGGCCAGAAGCCTGCGAATAGGTGTGGAAGGCGCGGAGGAGAGTTGCCTCGTTCTCAGCATTTTTCGGGAAGGTCTGGCGGAAGGCGATGAAAGGCACCTTATAAATCAAATGTGCGATGGCGTGAGAGTGGAATGCACAGGGGAAAATGGGCGGTCAATGTAAGCAAAAATTCGTCCGTTGATGACGAAAGTCGGTTAAAACACTCATGTTGCTGATTAATTTCAGTCGGTAGATGAAAAATGCCGCATCTTAGCACAACTTTGACCGACAAATACGGTTGGAACACACCGAATGCGGTCATTGAACAACTACCAACTTGGATGCGGTAGTAAAGGAGGAAAATCCGCCATATTCTTCCCGGAACTTTATTTTTGCCCGCCAAAAGCTGGGAAAACGTATAGGTAGGGAATTCTCAAGTCAATTGTATGGCGAGCTCACTGCCCTTTAAGTCTGTTCAACCGTTTTGTTGTACGGTAGTTGCATTCTGTAAAACTCTACTGTATGCTACACTGTGGATGAAGCACACAAAAATGCACCGGCTAATGCCGTCATTGAACAACTGCCGACTTGGATAGGGTTGTAAAAGAGGAAAATCTGCCATATTCTTCCCGCCACTTTATTTTTGCCGCCAAAAGCTGGGAAAATTTATAGGTTAGGAATTCCTAAGTCGGTTATTCAGCGATCTAACCACCTTCAAGTCTGTTCAACATCTGTTAATGAGGCATCATTTACCGTATTTGAGGTGGTCTATGAAATTTTGAACGTATTTGCCGTATTGAACGTAGATGTAACCCCATAAGGAGGGGTAACCGACTGTGGCTATGGCATACTTGCAGTAACCGTTCAACACAGTCAAATCCCGTTCTAACCGACTTTGCAGACTGCTGAATCATATTCTTCTACCGTCTCGTCAATTTTTTCAATAACAGTATTAAAAGCTGTTAATTTTCTGTTCAACCGACTCACGATATGGCAATGTTACAATAACGGTTCGATACAGTCAAATCTCGTTATGACCGACTTTCCAGACTGCTGAAGCATATTCTTTTACCGTCTCCTTATTTTATTCAATAACAGTATTGAAAGCAGTTATTTGTTTCTTTAACCGACTGTGACCGAGGCATACCTACTCACATTAACCGTTTAACACGGTCAAATCTCGTTCGGACCGACTTTCCAGACTGCTGAAGCATTTCCTTTTACTCTCCTCTCCTTCATTTTGTCAATATCAGTATTAGAAGCTGTTCACTTTCTGTTCAACCGACTCCAGATATGAAGATGTTACAGTCACCATTCAATACGGTGAAAACTCGTTCTGAACGACTTTGCAGACTGCTGAATCATATTCCTTTACCGTCTCCTTATTTTTTTCGATAACAGTATTAAAACCGGTTAATTTTCTTATAACCAACTGCAAGAATGACAATGTTGCAGTAACTGTTCAACACGGTCATATCCCGTTCTGACCGACTTTCCTGACTGCTGAAGCATATGTTTTACCGTCTCTTGATTTTTTCAATAACAGTATTGAACGTGGTGACATTTCTCTTTAACTGACTCGAGGTACATCAATGTTGCAGTAACCGTTCAACACCGTCAAATCTCGTTCTGACCCACATTCCAGACTGCTGAAGCTTATAACAATTCAAAAAATTTATAACAAGTTAACTGTAATATAACAATTACAAGTAATAGGTAAGGGTGAGATTTGTACATGTCTTAATCTCTTAGTATTAACGAGATTGTAAAATTCCCGTTTTCGTCTCAATACGCAACATCAGGCTCGTGAAACGCTTGACCATAATCAGAGAGTATCAGCTTTCATATTTTCCCTGCTCCCGCGCTATTTTTAGGAAGAACGAAAACGACAAGGACAAGTGAAATGATTAGCCGAACAGAATGAGAACTTTAAATCGGTCAACACATATGTGCGATGGCGTGAGAGTGGAATGCACAGGGGAAAATGGGCGGTCAATGTAAGCAAAAATTCGTCCGTTGATGACGAAAGTCGGTTAAAACACTCATGTTGCTGATTAATTTCAGTCGGTAGATGAAAAATGCCGCATCTTAGCACAACTTTTACCGACAAATACGGTTGGAACACACCGAATGCGGTCATTGAACAACTACCAACTTGGATGCGGTAATCTCTTAGTATTAACGAGATTGTAAAATTCCCGTTTTCGTCTCAATACGCAACATCAGGCTCGTGAAACGCTTGACCATAATCAGAGAGTATCAGCTTTCATATTTTCCCTGCTCCCGCGCTATTTTTAGGAAGAACGAAAACGACAAGGACAAGTGAAATGATTAGCCGAACAGGATGAGAACTTTAAATCGGTCAACACATATTCATTATACTAAATATTCAGACATCTGTTAGCCCTTCATGTACACTTTTATGTCTAGGTTTTGACAATTGTTTAATAGCGCCAGAAAACTACCTATAGTCCTTTGCACTCCTAAGAACCACTACCTAAGCCTCCAAAAATCGCAGTAGAAAAGAGAAAAGATCCGGCGAGGCGCGAAGCGCCGAGTATATATATATATATATATATATATATATATATATATATATATATATATATATATATATATATATATATATATATATATATATATATATATAAATTCCAAGATATCCTAAACAATATACTCGTAACATTAACATTACATTTACTATGATATACAATATGTATTTTTATTTTTTCTAAAATATACTCATTGTAAAAGCTTCATTTTTAACGAAAATTCGCTCAAAACTTGTACTAGTTAATACCTGTTGTTCAAAGATTTTGGATTTTAATATTTTTTGCAGGTTTTAGCAACAGCTTCATTCTCTTCCAAAAATCTTTCAAAAAAATTTTTGTTCAATTTAAATTAATTTTCCTGGTTAGGAAATTGAAATTTAAAAATTTTTTGCCCTGTAAAAAAAAGGCGTAAGATCACTCATGTTGGAGATATCAGCGTTTTTAGCTTACGAAACAATTTAAATTTTTTAAAAAGTTGAATAATAAGGAATTCGGTGGGCACATTTATATCGAAAATTGAATTTTAAACTGAAAGTTGGAGTAATTTTCGTTTAAAGCAACCGTTACGGAGCTGTGACGAATTTAGCTACGTTTTACTGAAACTGCGATTCTCCACAAAGACTAGGTAGATAGTGTAAGAAACAGCTCGACATTTTGGTCTGGTACAGTGGAATGGATTTTCTACCATCTTTTAGAAAGGTAATCTGAGTATATTATAGAGTATTTCTAGATGTATTTTCTTCATCGAATTCTAATCAGGGAATAAGACGTTTGGGGAAAAAATTGAAAGGTTTATATTTGTTTTGCCTAAATATATTCGTGTGTAACCTACGCCAACATAAATTTCGGTGAAATCGCTACAAAATATTCCTATTGGAATGTGAAACGAGTATTTGCAATACATTTTTTTTTTTCAATATCGCGAATTTTTCCTCTTTTTAGTTTTTGATGAAATTACCTGGTTTTTGACATATGACTATTATTTGACTCAAAGTTTGATGGAAAAATACTTTGGTGGGCGGATAACCCCCATTTTAACTCAAAAGAGCGATTTAGCTCATACTGAGGAATTAGCTACTTTTGAGTGAAACTTGAATTCCGGAGGAAAGCCATGTAGTTCCTCCGGGAGTCTGCTAGACATGTGTGGTAATTTTTTATCGTAGTGTAGGTATGTCAACTCGTAAATCGAAAATTGACAATGGACAATATCTGAGACAAGGATAAGTCGACGTCTTCAATATGCAGTTGTCTGGCCCAAGTCACACAAACACGACTTCGCTGATGTCAGCGGATTACGAAAAATGGGGTGAAGTTGAAATGAGGCTAAATTCCCCCACTCGCACCCTGGAAAGGAGTAAGGACAATTGTTGACCGCCCAGTGACTTACTTACGTCACGAAAACTGCTACCCAATGAACACTGGAATTAATTACAAGGAACGTCATGGAGGAAATTGATGGGCGATGATTGGGTCCGCCAAAAGCAGACAACTCGGGAAGCGTTTACGCCCTTCGAGGAGTGAATAAAACTGTTTGACGAGCATCAGCTCGGGGTCTTAGTTTCTAAAATTGTGAACTCGTCCGAAGGCGGAATTTTGTCCGTTGAGGGAGCAGTGGAAAACAGACCGGTCGCAGGTTTCCGCTCTTCGGTGCCTGCGCACCTATGAACGCCAAGAACAATCGGCAGCCGAAGATCAGCGAGTCTCCCTAGCCAAGAGACGCAAATGTTGAGGAGGATGGGCATATGCTGAAAGAGATGATGAAGGATTTTCTCATGAAGAGATGGTATAAATGATCTGATATTGATGTCACTACGTTGAAGCTTGCTGTGTTGAGTGTATCTAGGTTGAGAGAAAGTATAGTGAAGCTTTAAATTTACTCTGAATTTGATGTAAATTTGAAGCTAACCTATACTTTTTCTAAACCTGGATTCAATCAACACAGTAAGCATAAACGTAGTGACCTCAATATCAGATAATTTAAACCATCTCTTTCAGCATATGCCCATATCAGAGAACAAGTGTCTGTCACAAGTGCAGCAATTTGACTTCTGCCAGCCTGAAAATTATAATATCATATAAGAAAATCACAATGATAACAGAGAGCATTCAGCATACAGGAGATAATCGAGTAACAGCACCACCACCAGCATAGCACCCCATATAAACATAACTCGCATACCTACTGATAATGAATGTAGAAATAGAATGTACGTATTTTCTACAAACAACTTAACGTGCATATCCCTGATGAGGACTATGGACGAAAGCGTTTGGACAATAAAAAAGCTATAAGGAATTGCCAAATTAATTTATCCTCCCCTCAAACCTAATCTACCACAGTCACTAAATTCAACACACATATAATTATAAAAGTTTTTTTTTTAATTAATGTTATAGCTACAGTGTGAGGTTACCACATCTGTGTGATTTATTTGTTGTTAACAGGTCATAGCCGACTTCACACATCTACTCCCGAATTGACATGGCCGCTTTCCACCAACTGAGATACCTATACTTTTTTTACTATTTTCAGTAATGATTATTATTTTGATGAGAACCTATATTTTTATTTTTGTAATAAAATTATTGTTATAACCTGTGTTCATGTTACTTACCTTTTGCCTCTTCAAAATTAGAAGATACGAAGAATTAAAAAGGTTATTATTCTTTTTTTCTAATCAGCTATTGTTTTTGTTCACAGGTCCAAGCTGAAGATGGCTGAAGCATTGCCCAGTCGCCCGGATTACTGTGACCATTTCAGTCATAGTAACTGACTGAACAACTGTATTAACCGCCTTCACTTCGAGCACTATAACCGTCTATCGGCGGTTACAGCACCCAAACTGAAGGCGGTTGATACAGATGTTTAGTCGGTTACAATACCCGAATGAACAACTGCATTACCGACCATCAGACCGGGTACTGTAACCGTCTATAGGCGGTAACAGTTCTCGGACTGCAGGCGGTTGATACAGCTGTTCTGTCGGTTACTGTAACCGACTAAACAACTGTATTAACCACCTTTGGTACGGGTGCTGTAACCGCCGGTAGAGGGTTACGGTGCTTGAAACAAGGGTGGTTAATACAGTTGTTCAGTCGTTCACTGTAACCGACTGGGCAATGCATCAACCGCCTTCAGTAAGGACCACAGCAACTACATTTAGGCGACAATAGTAACAGTATTAAGACGGTCACAGCAACCGCATTTAGGCGGTAATAGTAACGTATTAAAACGGCCACAGCAACCGCATTTAGGCAGTTAAAGTATCAGTATTAACACGGTCACAGCAACCTTATTTAGGCGGTTACAGTAACAGTATTAAGTGGTCACAGCAACTGTATTTAGGCGGTAATAGTAACGTATTAAGAAGGTCACAGCAACCACATTTAGGCAATTACAGTAACAGTATTAAGATGGTCACAGCAACCGCACTACGAGGGTCACAGCAACCGCGTTTAGATGCGGGCATAACTCGCTTTAGCAGTATCAAATACGGTACTGTAATGGGGGGTAAATCACGCTACTGTAACCGTCGAATAGGCGGTGAATGCATGCATCAACCGCATACTGAAATTGCATTAACCTTCTTTCAAAGGGTTGCCGATGAGACTTCATTCTTCATTAACCATCTAAGGCGGTTGCTCAACTTACCGAGTTTCGGGTACTGTAACCGACTCGTGCACGACCGGCCGTACGACACGACATTAACGAGCTTCACTCATTTACCGACTCCAAGGTGGTTGCCCGATCATTACCAGAGAAAAGTCGGTTAACATTAACAGCAATGTTTTCTCAGTATGAAAAGGTAGGAAGTGTCGGGGAGGGGGGTGGAGGAAGGCTGTGTTTTTCACCCTCAAGCATGGTGTTGTTATGAAAAACAGTGGATTATTTATTTATCTTCATTAGTGTAATTCTTTGGTCTTGCCATTTAATTAAGCCTACCTATAGATACCTATTATTTTGTTTCGGAGAATCCCGGACAGATGACCGCTCATCATTCTTGCTTTACCTAGTCAATCAAACTTGCATTATTCCATTTCGCTTGTTTACGAATCATAATATATGAAAAATAATGTGTGCAGAGTGGATGACAATGTCTGTATGTAATGTACCCAGAACACCAATCACAGTTTTTATTACCATGCCCATTAATAACTATGCGCCACCCATACAGAAAAGGATCATCGTGGATGGAAGAGTTTATAATGCGCGATAGTGAGAGAGTAGAATAAAATGGTAGGAGTGTGGAAATTCTGCATGTTTTTCATGCTCAAGCATGGTGATGATGTGATGAAGAAAATTGGTTTATGTATGTATCCTAATTGATCCTATTATAGTTTAGTACTGCTCTCAACCTGAGCTACCTATCATTATTTTATTCCCTCGGCAAATATCGGATATTAAAATACTAAACATCATTCATACTACAGTTTTCAAACTGCCAAGCTAGCATTCTTTCATACTGGCTAACTGTAAATCTGCAAAATTTTAAAGTCCGGGATGTAGATCAATTAGAGCCGTTAGACTTAGAGCATTCTGCTACTATGCTAAGGTAGTCGTTAGTTCGCTATTTGGGGGTCCATTTTGATAGCCAACCACCACGACAACCACCACAGTCAAGTTAATTCGTCATTGGACCCATCAATTGAAGCCCCTACTTACCGTTTCCCCAAAAATTCGAAACCAAAATGTTCGTCGACTATACATGCTCAATATGGGATTCAGCACGTAAAACCCAAATTGGAAAAATTCCATAAAACAACAAAACCGAGTCCTGCGTCTTTCACCAATGTCCCATGGTTTTCCCGCAACAAGGAAAAATCCCTAGCCCCCTGGGGTATCCCTGGGGGTTCTAGGTTCCCTAGAAGATGAACGAGCTTCAACTTCAAAGAAGGACAGAAGGATACGCAGAAAGACAGTTGACAACTTGAAATAATCAAAGATTAAACTCCACCCTGTGATGTTTCCGTGATAAGAAAAGAACTACCCGTGATCAGATCCAAAACTACCTTTTTATTTGTCATTTAGATTATCATTACTTAGTAATAAATATGTTTAGATGAAAAAAGAAAAAAAAAATTCTATACGATCTTAGAAATATAAAAATAGTGTTTGATAATATTAATACGTAATAATAATAATGGTTTATGGATGTATCAGCCGAAATATCTACATAATTTATTTAAAATTCCCCTCCATCACCCGAAACCTAATGGTTTTAAAGCGGAAGGGTAATTTCCTTTGATAATAATGATGTAAATTTGTACTTACAATTTGAAAAAAAAATCATCAATCAATCAAGCAATTCGTTTCATTTTTTTAATAATTAACACAGTACAAAAAGAATTTTTGAAATCAAAATGAAATTTAAAAAAAAAGTGTATGGATTGGAGTGCTGACGGACACCAATGTACATGGAATCCTACAGCGTCAGTTATGGACGCTATTACTGACAGGCATTCTCCAGACCAGAATCTCTAATAGACTACTGACAATAAGTGGCGGACAGATCTACAAAACAATCTATGACGAGCAGATATATGCAGTCGTTCCTCTATGATAACTTGGAAATCTGGTCGACAGTTGATTTCACCACGATGTGAGAAGTAGAGCCTCGGAATCCAACATCGACAAAGACGAAAGGTGGAAGTAGGTTTTCCCTTGAATAGATTCTCGGCAGCATACGTTCCAGACGATTACATTTTCATGACAAGTGACGGTCGCTGCACCCATTATCGCCACCATGTTGCCTGTTTACACGTGTGACAACTCCACCCGTTCACACCCTTACCACAGATTGTCAGGTACAGGAGCCAAACCGAATGCAATTCACTTGATAATTGTCATAGCGAGAAAGGGTATCCAACATCACGTACGTAAGCATTTCTCCGTCATCACATCATTATAAGCATAGAATCGGTTTTTATCTGTCTTTCAGGTAGTTTAGGGAAAATTTCTCTCTGACATATTTCTTATAAGGGTGGATAGTTTTGTTGCCTCGAATCGTGTACCCCCAAAAAGATGCGACTAGGCGGAAAATCACATTGGCAGCATGTAAGACAATCAGACGTCAACCTTTTATTGAAGTCAAAGTGTTGCAAAACTTACTTCTCTCATTATTTTGTCTCACAATAGTTAGATATAAGAAGTTCAGAAACACGTTCCTCTCGCTTCCTTCTGAAAACGTTATAGCAGGATTAATTTGACTACTTTCTTTATAACGTCCATCATCCAAGCTGGTGAGAACTCGTCCTGTAGCAGCAGCTGATTTGTCAACTAGTTCCCAGGTCGAATTTGCTTCTGAAGAATCCATTTCTTCTCTAATGACATCCATACATTCTCCTGTGATCACCTGTAATTGCTTCTTGGTATGTTAGTTGGCTTATGTCATCATAATCTTTCAGCCTTATAGGTCTGGTTTTTCTGCGGCAAACACGTCCCACTTGCTGTACAGGGTTTTCACGCTTATCCCCAGTAGGCTCTGGCCACCCACCAGCACAAATGTTACTATCCTGATGATTCAGATTTCCGTCAGTGTTAACGCAGCTTCCACTCATCGTTCCATTCCCATCATCTGATTCAACTTCTGAAATCTGACGACCATCAGTATCATCGCCCTCCGACGAGTTAGAGCTTCATTCTGGAGATATAATTTTTTTGCGAATTTTCGTAGAAAATGAAGCTATTGCAATGGCTCCAAAAATTTGAATATCAAAATTATAGAAAATTTTCTTCATTGAAATCCGTTTTGAGACATTCTGAAACGAATTCAAGAGTTTAACATTTTTTCAAATCGTATATATAGGTAGGTATATATATATATATATATATATATATATATATATATATATATATATATATATATATATATATATATGACCTTCCTGACGATAACTCTCCTTAGCATAGAGATAAAATCCATTCTTGTGCCAAAAAATTAAGTTTGTCAAACGAAAGGACCAGTTCGTTGGCCAGCATTTTTTTAGCACATTAAAATGGTCAAATTTTAGAGAAAGTGCTGAAAAAATCACTAAAAATAGCAAAAACAGTTAAAATCGTTTAATTTATATTTTTTACCAGAGTATTCCTCAAATAAAGTTTATTAACTATAAAACAGAACATTAAAAAATGTATGTGCAAAATTATGCTGAAAAATGTAATTAAATTTCATTAAAATGTACTAAAAAATCTATATAAACTCCAGAAAAATTAAAAACCCAAAATCTCTTTTTTAATCGCAAAATATTTTTAGAACGAGTTTTTTGCCATACAATTAGTAGTTATCAATTTCTTTTCCCTCAAAGTCCGTAATTCTCAAAACAATGTAAAATATTATAGTACGATAAGTTACGAAAATTCGCTCATACGATCTTGCTGCATGACTGGAACTTTTTTCAGAGGATTGGTTTGGAGAGCATTTGCTATGCGAATAAACGGAGAATAAAACAGAGGTCATGATAATAAGAATAAAGCACTAATCATCAGGTTCAAAAACTCTTTGATATATTCATTAGTGAAGGCAGCGAGACGCAAGTAAACTATTTGTTCTCACCAGAATCAGGCCCACAGAAACTCCTACATCACGCCTCCGCGATTTGCCTCTAACATGCTAGGAATAAAACTCTTCATTGACAAGTTCCGTGAAAGAAGTGGAAGGTCGTACCGTGAAGTTTGCGTATGGAACAAGGTGGGAGTACATGTACAGCGGAATAAATTGGAAGAACTGGAAGGAAAATATCGGATAGAACAAATAAACATTTAACAGAGTTCAGAAAGAACCAGTGAATTACTGAATGATATTCTAAAAGTATAATTGAAAAGTATTCGTTAAGAACTTGATTGAGCTAGTACTAGGAACGGGAAACATCAAACTAGCCAACCAGTTGAATAAGATCCAAGCGCATATTAAAGTTGTTCCAGTCATGCAACGTGGCTTTGTGAATGATTTTTCGCATTAACTTTGTGTTGAATTGATTTACAATTTGAGCACTATGAAAGTACAGAAGTTGATAACAATAAATTTCATTTGCTATACTTACTCATACAAGCCAATTATTGGATTTATATATATCTATGTATACATATATATATATATATATATTTTTTATTTTTTTATTTCTTACATCTTTATCCTTATAAAGATAATTTTCCTTAGTTCTTTTTTTTTTAAGCATATGAGAAGATACATATTGTTAAATAAAGCTTGCATTGCAGGGTGATCCCTATGTCTGGTTTGTAGGTATATGATTTTGGTGAGAATAGCGAGTAGAACACGATTTTATGGGATGTACCTACCCCCTCCTTTATAACCCAATATGAATGTGCAACAAGACACTATCCTCCCACCCTCATAACCATAATAAGAATGAAATGCTTCTCATTGTAAAATCGAACAAATGAAGATTCTACTGAGAATAGTTTCACAGAGAAGAAAATACTAAAATTCAAACAGTAAAATTATCGGCAAAAAAAAAAAAGAATCTCGAAAATCGGTTGAGGATATTGTGAATTATACAATCCATTTCCCTGTCCTTCACCCTTTTTCACAAACAATCCGTCATTCAAAAGAAAATACCCAATTTTTCGGGCATCTAAACCAAAAGATTAAAAAATATAATAATAATAATAATAATAAATAGTAATAATAATAAACAAAATAAAAAACAGGTACAAATTATTACACAAAGATTGACTGTTTCTGAAGTAGTTAGCCCTTCTAAGCAGATATTATCAAAACTCGGCGGTTTGCGTTTCTCAAAAAGCTTCACTTTTTTACAGCATTAGGACCTTACAACCCTACGCGTTTAGTAAATATTGAGAAACGAAAGGATTGACAAAGACATTATTCCACCGTGTATAGGGGTTGGCTAGACTGTTTATTGATTTGAAACTTTTTGTTCCACTTAAAATACCCATTACAATTAGTGTATTTCAGTAAGTCAATTGTAAAAAAATGACCATAAATGGACCCTCAATTGATAAGTAGTGGTAGTAGTCGTAATATTATCTTCAAGTTATCTATTCCAAGAGCGCAAAATTTCAAATTTTATCGACGTAAGTTGACGAGGAACGAAATTAGCTTCAGAGGTCCCTCAGCTGGTCAGAGCCCATCCATAGTCCATACTTCGTAAATGTATTCTAGTTGTACCAAAGGAGTTTTATTTCAGGTTTCAGCACCATAAGTCGATTGAGGAAAAAAATTAGACCCATAGGTTTCTCAGCTGATCAGTGCAACTCCGTGCTCTGTTATTATATTCTGGATATTCCAAAGGAGCTCCATTTCCTGTCAGCACCGCAGGTTGAATGAAAAAGAAATTGGTCTCACGGGCTGCTTAACGTAACGCACCTTCGTAAACTATTTGCGTAGCGCGATTTCGTGGTGGTCGGGGGAAGGATGACTTTGTCATCAATATGCCTACTTAGATATAAGCACCTAAAAAGAAAAAATCAATTTAATTAAATAAAACATCTACACTTTAATCTATGTATCCCCTCTGATCTAACTATAACGACATTGGCGTAGGCACCCACCAAATGAAAATTAATCAGATAAAGTAAGACACCAACCAACCATGCAATTATGCTGAAAAATGTACTTAAATGTCATTAATATTTGCTAAAAAATCGATAAAAACTACAAAAAAGCTAAAAATCCAAAACCTCTTTTTGAATAGCAGATTAATATTTAGAATACGTTTTTAGCCATAAAATTAATAGTTAACAATTGCACTTAAAAAGCTCAAATTTCAAAACAATTCAACATTATACAATACGATAATTTACGAAAATTTGCTCATACGATAATGCTGCATGACTGGAACTTTTTTTGGATTCTACGCATCTTGAAAAATATACTTACCAACAAAAACCATTTCAAAAAATATGCTGAAAAAAATCACTAAAAATGGCTAAAACCGTATAAAAATTTATATTTTTCATCGGAATTTCAGCCAATAGAAGTACCTGTATCATCAATAATAATGCACTAAATTATGGAGAAAATTGTACTTAAATTTCATTAATATATGCTAAAAAATCTATAATAACTGCAACAAAAAGCTTAAAATCCAAAATCTTTTTTGAATCACAGAATGTTACTTAGAACGAGTTTTTTTTTCCATCTAGAATTTTTTCGAACTCAAAGTGATTAAATGTAACAATGTAGTATAATATAATACCATAACTATCAATTTTTTTCTCATGTTTGGGTTCTCCCACAACTCTCTGGTTCAATTTCGATAGACCGTCCAACATACGAATCACGATAGGCTCATAATACAGACTTAGAGCATGTCACGGGGCGATTTGGCGCTATTGGTGAGATTTGTGAGGTCAGTAGGACATAGAGATCGTCTCTCCTAGATGTGAGCAATAAAAGAGGCGAAGACATAGGCAGCGACCACCGCTTTGTTATTACTGAAGTTCGACTGAAAGTTATGGCTTTCAGCCAAAAGTTCCAAGCTAGAGAGAGAAGATTTCCTGTAGAGCGCCTGTAATCTCCTAATTCTCTTCAAGGTTTCAAGCTCGAGCTGAGAAATCGAATCGAAGCCTTGGCTGACATAGGTGAGCAAAATATAAACCAGTAACTTGACAGGATCAACTGTACTATGATTTGCTGCTGAATTCGAAGTCGGATATCGAGAAGAGGACCGAATGGAATGGATAACCAATGATTCCTCAAAATTGGTTGAAGAGAGAAGAGGACTTGAAGCAAGAATTAACTCAGGCAAAACACAGAGATAGTAAGCTCAGAGCCCGGAGAAACTATATTGAAAAGAGTCATCACATTAGGAGAAGTGATCGTAGAGGATGGAGGACCACGGTGAATGGACTAGCCGAAATAAATGAAGAGGCAGCGTTTAGGAACAACAGCAATGAGCTCTATAGAATCTCAAGTCAGTTATCTAGGGAGAGTACTCAGCCTCAGAGCACTAAGCCTGTGAAGGATGAGCATGACAGAATGCTGACTACAGTAGAAGAGCAATTGGTGCGATGACAGGATTATTTCAAGTGACTTGTCCGTGAAGAGAATGGGGAGGTAAATGAGTTAATTTTTAAAACTTAATATTTTATCCCTTCGACGAGACAAACGTTATATATAATTTTGGAATTGGGGAAGGTGAGGTGTGAACATGGTGGGTAACTTCTATTGACTTTCAAGTAAAGATGGTGAGCCTCAGTATGCTTGGAGTGGTTTCTTTCTCTTCTTTTTTTCTTTTTCTTTCTTCTTTATTCGTAACTTTCGGAGAGTTGGCTGTCACACCGTGGTAGTGCAGCTCTGTCTTCCAATCCCAGAGACCTAATCTTCTTCCTAGTCCCACGTAGTCTCATGGAGACTGCCCTTATTACAGCTAGCTGGGTTTTCACTTTCACCCATCCCAGTATGTGTGAAAAGGGTCGTGACCACTTTTCAGCCAATACTCCTGCCAGGCGACGTGTGAAGACGTCATATCCCGTGTGCATGACTCCATCACAAGAAACAACTAGGGGAGTGATCGAACCCCAGAGGGCCTCAGCAGCTTGGTTATATTTTTGATGTTTCTCGGTAGCAGCTCGATTCGAAATCACTGTCCAGTTTTGAGAACGATACGAAGGGGCGTCAGCATTTATTATGCGTGTGTCAAAAAACGCCACCCTCTCTGAATCCCACACTCCCTGAACCTTCATGTCTGCTATCAGTGCACTTTGACCCTCCGAAGATTCTCGAAGAACGGGCTCGGTAGACACCCCTTCCCAAGCCAAGGCAGCCAGCTTTGCACAAACATCTCGTACGTGGTCATGCCCATGTTTGACTAGACCGCCCTTTTTACAATTCATAGCGTGAGTCACGTCCATTGGGCTTCCACAGCCATCACACACTTCTGGCAACCCATCGTATGAATGAGTTAATTGTTAATCCAGAACGGCCTCGATACCAAGGACGAAGCCGTGAAATCAACATCAGCCCTCCAAATTGGGGAACTCTGCAGCAATATTAAGTCTCAAGAACCGTAAGGCCCCTAGCCGACAATATCAATGCAAAATTGCTGAGTACGGATCCAGAAGTAACTGCTGATGTACTTTTCCTCTCTTTCTGAAGATCTTGAATGAGGAATAGATTCCTGAAACTTGGAAAAGAAGCCTGGTAGTGAAGTTTCCTATGACGGAAGATATCACCGAATGAGGTAACTGAGGGGTATCACACTACTTTTTGTTCCTAGCAAAACTCTCTCTCGAATCATTTTGAATCGCATCTCCTCCCCGCTTGGAAAAATTAAGAATAGTAAAGCATGGATACCGAGCTAACAAGTCATGTACGGATCTTAGAAATACTGTCCGAATATCATTGAATACACTCTGACTATCATGATAAGATCAAATGCCAAAGACTCTGGTTAGCTCTATGGCAAGTAAGCATTCCCTCCACGCTTGCTATCCTCATACAGGCTAAGTAAAACGGGCTAAGTGATCCGTCACGGCGACTCAGTCTTGACTGCCAACAGCAGGCGATCCAGTTGTACAAAATTACAAAATATCGGACAATCTAGGTGGTGTGACGGAGTTTTGATGTGGATGTTGCTTAAGATGGGCGATTTGTCAATCAGATATCACTTTGTAGATAGCATAGTCGATAGCATAGCGAATAGAGGACATCACGCGATCTCAACACACTGCGTTCTTTGTTGCCAAGCCTTCAGTCATGATGAGAAGCTAACTATGAATGTTGGAGTAAGGATAGGATGCCTTTTCTGTCGCCCTTACTGTTTGTTGTCAACCTGGAAAAAGTGATGAAGGCTTTGATGCATGGAAGCCACAGAATAGGGATATAATGGGGGGCTCATCGATGAGGCTGGAGGATGTACAGTATGCAGAAGGTATATGTCTGCTTTCCCACGGAGAGGAGAAAGTTGTACTGCAGATCAGAAGAAGGAAGTGATGTGCACGCTCAGGCAAGAACACACAGTAGCCAGATCGGCTCTTGAATGGTACCCCCAAGGAACGAGTAGGTAAGGGAGGCCCAGGTTGAGACGAACTGTGGAACGTGAAGCTTATCAGCAAGGGTCCTCCTCGAACCTCCTTCGGGCTTCGGATCGGACTGAGTAGAGAGGACTAGTTGCAGCCCTATACTCCCCAGCGGAGTAAAAGGAAAAAAGTCAAGTCATACGAACAAATCCTTGCCATTACGATCAGGTGATGCCCTATAAATTGTTATTGCTATTTAAAGCGAATGAACTCGTTCATTATTTTTCAATAATAATATCTGTCCTCCAAACTTTACTTTTGTTATGTCATACTTCATTTCTGTAGGAGAAGACGTTTTCAATATATCCGGATTTAAATTATGATAGATTTAAAAATAAAATAAAATAATGCTTGAATATCATAAATCTGACTGTCAGAAATTTCTTACACAGAACTGCTCTCAAATTCGAAATTTGAATGAATAAAAATTGCTCAAAATGACAAGAATTATCTACTAACATTACATTTGGTAATAAAAGTCAAATATCATTAAAATACTCTCATTTGTCATTAACTTGATCTTTAAAATTGCTATCCACAAGAAAAGCAAACATTTAGGGAAAAACAGTCGAAAATCACAAAAGGTAGAAAGATCGTGCTGCACCATCGGGACTTCTGTTCCTCTCGTTTAATTTTACATTCGATGTAGCAATGTATTGGACATTGGAAATTTTCCACGGAAGCGCCTGGAAAGATGCGCTTTGTGAACATGCAACCTCGGAACGGAATCCTATTACACGGCTGATTGAATCATAGCCCCCTCCAGCCCCGTCCGACGTTCTTTTATTAATTTTGCGACGGAAGGGAAAA